>JAHQIV010000399.1:0-22140 GCA_030463285.1 Phytophthora europaea
CCAGGCGCAACGGCGAGATGCCAACACGCCGCTCGGGCCACTCGCTGTCGATCGTGGGCTCCAGCGGCTACCTCTTCGGCGGCTGCGACTACGCCGAGCCCCCAGGCCCTACTAACGACCTGTTCGCATTGAAGATAAACGCCAACGCCCCCAGCGAGTGGGAGCGTCTGCGCTCGCCGCTGGGCGGCGTGTGGCCCCCTCCCAGGTGGAAACACTCGGCCACGGTCGTGGACAACAAGATCTACATCTTTGGCGGCTTCCACAGCAGCTCGACGAGGTTCAACGACCTGTGGATCTTTAACCCCATCACGCTGGACTGGAGTCAGCCGGGAGCTGCCGGCGTGGTGAATTCACCTCTAAATAGCAATGTCCTTCATCGTGCTAGTGTAGGCAAGTCCGCGGCCCTGACACTGCCAGCGCCGAGAGGAGCACACACTGCAGTGGGTATTCGACGATCCATTTACGTGTTTGGAGGCTATGGAGGCACGGGATACGGCAGGAGAGACTTTGATGACTTGTATATGCTACGTACGGATGATCTGAGCTGGACAAAAGTCACGTGCAAGGGTAAGCCACCCGAGAAACGAGCAGGACATCAGGCGTGTGCCGTGGACGATCTGATGCTGGTGTGTGGAGGGTGGAATAGTGTCGCGCAGTTTAACGACTTGCACATTTTCGACTCGACGGTGAATTCGTGGACACTTGTGGAAGGCACGCACATGGCCACGACTCTGCCGAGATGGAACCACGCGTGTTGTGCTGTGCTGGCCATTCCACACGCTAAGGTTTTCGTGTTCGGCGGTGTAGTCGGGGAGGCAAATAACTACAACGCGCAGGGGAACTACACGAACGACCTCGGCGTGCTTGATACGGGTGAAATGAGGTGGACCATCCCGGAGATCGAAGGCACGCCACCCTGCGGACGAAGCGACACGACACTTGCCTATGACGATAAGGGCAGTCGGCTGATTGTTTTTGGTGGTTGGGCCAATGTATGGCTGAATGACATGTTCTATCTCGACGTTAGCTGTGTGGTAGGCCCTCCGTACGGTATTACGGGGATCTTCCCAAACTTTGGACCGATCACTGGTGGAACGTCTTTGGTGATTGAAGGCATTGATTTTGCCAACAAACCTGTGATCATCAGATTTTCTTGTCGGAAAGGATCAGTCGATATTCCGGGCGAATACGTCAATGATCACACGCTAAATGTTGTAACGCCAGATTTTACGGCATTTCCGGCAGGGGATGTCCAGGTTCGAGTGGCATTGCAGGGTGACTCATTCACGACAACTTTCCAGACATATACCTATTTTTCTGTTACGCATGCACCGCTATGCTTTGCGTACGGTCCTGGTGTGCTCTCAGGAGGTGCGAGCGGTGAACCTACGTGTTTTATTATCCAGGCTAGAGATGCTCAACGCAACTTGCGCACGCGTGGTGGCGATGAATTCACCGTTGAAGTATCCATTGACGAGTCGGATCCAATCTTTATGCCGACTCTACAGATACAGGACCTTTTGAATGGTAAGTATCTAGTGAGTTACACAGTTCCCAATCCGGGCGAGTACCACGTTCGAATTGAGTTCCAGGGCACATTTGGTGGCAATGCGGGGCCAATTCGCGGATCGCCTTACACTGCCGCGTTCGATGACATCGTTACGCGAGAAATGAACTTGATGACAGGGAAGCTTGTTCTAGATCAGGTTTTGCATGATTTACAAGGACTCCAGCAATCGACACGAGAGTGCAATATTGGCCTGGAACAGCCTCTGTCGGATCCAACATGGACGCCTGAACAGGTCACAGCTGCGTTGATAGGCTTGAAAGAACATGTTTTCATGGTCGAAAAGCGTGGAGAGCAGATATCGTTATCAATTGAAGAACTCCGGGCAGAAATCGCTTTTCTAAAAGATGCAGGTATTCTGGTCACGAAGGAGCTTGATATTTTGATGGCAATTGAGATAGCCTGGGCAGAGGTCTTGAAGAAGGTCCCAGCTGCAAGTAACCGTATTGCGCCATTAATTGCTACACAGAGTTTGAAATTCCGCGATGAGGTAAGTGCCTACATGGAGAAGCTGCATACAAAAGAGACACAACTCAAGTCTAAGAGCTTCTGGAGTTTCTCTATTGGTGTGGATGCGGCACTGGCTTTGATCGCTGAAGAGCAGACAAATGCAGAAAAAGATGACACGGAGTTTCAGCAAAAGAAGCATATCGCAGAGATATTAGAATGCGAGGATTTGATGGAGCCGTGTGCATCTGTGCTGACGGCTATTCAGCGGACACTAACGTATTGTCACCAAATGTGGGATGCAATATCAGAGGTGACGAGGAAAATTGATCTGTCAAGAGATATTCCGTGGAGTATGATAGATGGCATTGTGTTGGAGGAAGAAGCAAAAACGTTTCTAGCGCTTGTAAAAGCGACCCACAAAGATATTCGTGACTGTGACGCGTTCAAAAAGTTTGAGCGGCTTGTAAAAGACTTCCTCAGTACATGCCCGCTTTTTCAAGCGCTACGGCACCCATCTATGCGAAGGCGTCATTGGCAGGATCTTATCGCGGTGACTGGAAAAGACTTTGAATGCCCCGAAGACAACCCTAACATGAAATTTGCTGACATTTTAGCTTTGAATTTGCACGAATTCCAACGAGACGTAGAGGAGATAACGGACCGTGCTCAAAAAGAAGCCAAACAAGAATCCGTCTTACAAGAGTTACAAATCCGCTGGTCTGGCATTTGTTTAACCATGACCCCATATAAAGAAACGACTGTACCATTGCTTGCCATGACGGAGGACGATGTGGAAATGCTGGAATCAGATCAATTGCTAGTACAAGGGATGGCGGCAGGACGGAACAGCTTTTTCCAGGAGCAAACCCAGCTGTGGAAGTCAAAACTTATGCTTGTGTCTGAAACGGTTGGAGCACTACTTGACATTCAGCGATCGTGGTCATATCTCGAGCCCCTCTTCATGCAATCAGAGGAGGTAAAACGCGAGCTCCCAGACGAGGCTGCAAGATTCGAAGATGTTGACGAGCTCGTTCGGCAAACGCTTCAGCAAATGTGGGAGCAAGAACCACCAGGAAATGTCTTGCTCGCTTGTCAACTTCCTGGCTTGCTTCCATTGCTCAATGATCTTCGTACACGGCTCGAAAAGTGCCAGCAAGCTTTGAAAGAGTACTTGGATTCGAAACGCCGTCTATTTCCGCGATTTTATTTCATCTCCGAAGCTGATCTGCTCGATATTTTGTCAAATGGTAGTAGCCCCCAGAAAATTATGGTTCATTTGGAGAAGGTGTTCTTGGCTACCCATACATTGCTTCTAGAAAAAGCAAATACTGGAGCAGCAAGTTCGATGTTGGCCACCCACTTCATATCGAACGATGCTGCGAAAGAGGCCATTTCATTTGAGAGCAAGGTACAGCTCGACGGGAAAGTTGAGCTTTATATGCAAACGATATTGGAGGCTATGCAGTATACACTAAAGGAGCATGTAACGCGGTCAATCAATCGATTTCCTGAGCAAAATCGCGTGGATTGGCTGTTACAAAAGGTCCCACCGGTTAATGAGGGTGCTGTTTCCAAGGGCAATATGGACGCAGCTCAGATTGCCCTTCTGGTCGCTGGAATTGAATATACAAGAAGTGTAGAAGATTCTTTTGAGCTGCTTTCAAAGGGCCATGCGACTGCAATGAAGGAGCTTCTGGAAAAGGTTGTGATTCAGCTCAATGATCTGATCAAGCTTACCCAAACTAATTTACCCAAAGCTGATCGCCAGCGTACAATGTGCATGATCACAATGGATGCACACTCACGAGATATTATCCAGAAGCTTCTTTATGAAGAAATCACAACTCCTAGCTCGTTCCTCTGGCAATCGCAGCTGAAACAACGACGTTCAGATCAGCTGAACAAAACGTATTTGGAGATCTGTGACGCAACTTTCGATTACGGGTTTGAGTACTTAGGGAACGGCCCGAGACTTGTAATCACGCCTTTGACGGACAGAATTTATGTCACTGCTACTCAGGCGCTTCACATCCAAATGGGCTGTGCTCCTGCCGGGCCTGCCGGAACAGGCAAAACAGAAACGACTAAAGACTTGGCAAATATGGTAGGCAAAATATGCTATGTATTCAACTGCTCGCCCGAAATGGATTACAAAAATCTGGGAAACATTTTCAAGGGTCTGGCAAGCGCAGGAGCTTGGGGGTGTTTTGATGAGTTTAATCGTCTTGCACCAGAGGTATTGTCTGTCTGCTCGGTCCAATTTAAAGCTGTCTGCGATGGGATTCGAAGCGAAAGCAGTCATGTAGTTGTAGAGGGTGATTCAGTTACGCTTGATCCCACGTGTGGCACGTTTATCACTATGAATCCTGGATATCTTGGCCGATCAGAGCTTCCAGAAGGGTTAAAAGCTCTCTTTCGACCAATTACAGTGATGTCGCCTGATCTGGTACTGATCTGCGAAAATATGCTCATGGCAGAAGGATTCAAAGAGGCAAAGTTGTTAGCCGCAAAGTTCTTCAGCTTGTATTCTCTGCTCCGAGAGCTTCTCTCCAAGCAAGATCATTATGATTGGGGTCTGCGAGCTGTAAAAAGTGTACTTGTCGTTGCTGGATCTTTCAAGCGAGCTGAGCCCAAGTTGTCCGAGCAGGAAATTCTGATGCGATCTCTGCGAGATTTTAACTTGCCCAAAATTGTGAAACAAGATCTACTAGTCTTTAATGGACTGCTCAGCGATCTATTTCCCAATATGAATCTACCGCGCAAAATTGACGAGTCGATGGAAAAATACGTCCATGTTGCGTGTGAAGATCGAGGACTTTGGCCTCACGAACAATTCCGCCTGAAAATTATCCAGCTTGACGAATTGCTCGCCATTCGCCACTGTGTTTTTGTGATGGGACCACCAGGAAGTGGAAAGACGGAATGCTGCGAAACGCTGATCACTGCTAGGAAGAAAAAAGGTGAGGATTATGTTACAAAAGTGGTTGATATCAACCCCAAGGCTGTTTCCACCGAAGATTTGTATGGATACATGGTGCTGGGGACACGGGAGTGGAAAGATGGTCTGGTTTCCAAGATTATGCGCGACGTCGCAAGTGGTTCAGTAACAGACCCCCGCCCAAAATGGATTGTGCTGGACGGAGATCTGGATGCCAATTGGATTGAGTCGATGAACTCCGTCATGGATGACAACAAGATGCTAACCCTTGCGTCAAATGAGCGCATTCCACTCAAGCCCAACATGCGGCTTCTATTTGAAATCCGCGATCTGAAGTTTGCAACGCCTGCCACGGTGTCACGTGCAGGTATCCTGTACATATCGGATGACGATGGATTCCAGTGGAGGTCGTTCTTAGCAAGCTGGGTAGCCACTAAAGGAACGTCTGTTCCACAACGAACAGCTTTGGGAGAGGCTATGAACAAGTACATCGACCCGATTCTTGCATTCGTCAAGCAGTGTTGTAAGACTATCGTGCCGATGCAAGATATCACCATGGTGCACACTTATCTCTACTTTCTGGACGCAGTCCTTGATGCTGAAACCTTGCGTGATTCGAAAAAAGTGGATGTCCTTAGTGGTTTTATATCCGTGTGGGCATTTGGCGCAGCCCTGACAATCACTGATGACGGGACAGACTACCGCAAGCTGTTTAGTGAGTGGTGGCGCAGCGAGTTCAAGCACATTAAATTTCCAGCTCGTGATACAGTTTTCGATTACTGGCTTGACCCGAATACGCTTGCTTTCGATACATGGAGAGCATCACCATACTTTAAACCTGTCCACTTCGACGGGTCCGTTGCCATGTCATCAGTTACCGTTCCAACCCCCGAGACTGCTTCCATTACAAGCTGGATGAGTATAATGGTCCGTGAAGAGCGTCCGTTCATGCTTTGCGGTAATGCAGGCACTGGCAAGACGCAATTGGTTCAAGGATTATTGAAGAGCCTGGACGTTCGAGTCTCTTCAACAAAGCCAGGGGCTGCTGCTCCGAATTCATTTTCAACAGCGTCGCCAGCTGGCGCCTCAAAAGGCCCTGCAGCTAGCATGAACATCAACTTTAACTATTACACTAACGCGTACGCCTTACAGGCTATACTTGAATCAAAGCTATCAAAGCGCGTTGGCTCGACGTTTGGACCTACCGTTGGAGACCAATTAATTTACTTCCTGGACGATCTGAATCTTCCACAAGTCGACGCATATGGAACGCAAAGTGCTATTGCACTACTGCGCCAGTACTTAGATTACGGCCACTGGTATGACCGCGCGAAGTTCTCGATCAAACAGATCGTAAATGTGCAGTTTGTGAGCTGCATGAACCCTAATGCCGGTAGCTTTAGTATAAATCCGCGCCTCCAGCGGCACTTCGTAACATTCGCGCTGCCTCAGCTGAGTGCTGCTAGTCTGCAAGCAATCTACACAACATTTCTGGAGGGCTATGTGGCTGATTTTGTCGAAGACATCCGGAAGATGTCCCAACCTATTATGAAAGCTGCTCTCAATCTTCACGTGCAAGTATGCAGCACCTTCCGTAAAACAGCGGCAAACTTCCACTACGAGTTCAATATTCGACACGTAGCGAATGTCTTCCAAGGGCTGCTCATGGCAAAGCCACCAACGTTTGAGGATCCGCTGAAATTTGCGCTTCTATGGGTGCATGAAACCTCACGTGTTTACGGAGATCGCATGGTATCAACCCAAGATATAGCCAAATTTACTTCTATCGTACAGCAGCAAGCTCGCAAATGCTTTCCTGCGCTCAACTTTACGCGTTACTTCGCGCCTATTTCGTCTAGCAACGAAAGTGTGAATGAATCAACACTGCTCCAGACCGACCCAATTCTCTTTTGTCATTTTGCAAATGGTTTGCGAACAAATGAATACGACCAGGTTGTTTCGTATCAAGTATTGCATGCCACTGTGGAAGAAGCGTTAGCGGAGCACAATGAGTTGAACACGAAAATGGAACTGGTGCTATTCAAAGATGCACTAGAGCATATAGCTCGTATCGTTCGTATCATTTCTAATCCATCAGGCCACGCACTTCTCGTGGGTGTTGGAGGAAGCGGTCGCAAGTCACTGGCCCGTTTGAGCGCATTTATATGTGGTTATGCGCTAGTGGAAATTGCGATTTCTCAAGCATATTCACTTTTGGATTTCAAGTCTGATCTTCAGAACATGTTTATGAAGGCTGGAGTCAAAGGTGATAGCGTTGTCTTTTTGTTTGATGACAATCAGATAAAGAATGAGCGCATACTCGTTTACTTGAATGACCTGTTGTCCAGTGGAAATATTCCTGATCTTTACAGCTCTGATGAGCAAACGAATTTAATTCAACAATTCCAACCAAAGATGATGGCAGCATTAGCAGCTAGTGCCACCGCAGATTCATCAGGTGACTCCAACGGTATAATTGGTCTCGGGTCTGAAGGGTCTGAAAAAGAGCGTGCTTGGCGATGGTTTGTGCAAGAAATTAAGCGAAATCTGCATGTCGTACTCTGTTTCTCACCAGCAACGCCTGATTTCCGGATGCGAGCTCGAAAATTTCCAGCTCTAGTAAACTGTTCATTAATCGACTGGTTCCAGCCATGGCCGAAAGAGGCACTGCGCTCAGTTGCCGCTCGCTTCCTATCGTTTGAAAACGTACCTCAACTGAACACGACCGATAATGTCGCGATGGCCATACAAAATTTTATGCCATTTGCTTTCCAGAGTACTAATATTTTAGCAAAGGAGTTTTTTACGCATGAAAAGCGTCACGTGTACTCTACTCCGAAGTCATATTTGGAGTGCCTGACGTTGTACCGTCGGCTGCTAGCACAAAAACATTCAAGCCATCAAAAGGCTATACAACGCCTTCAAAATGGACTCGAGAAAATGGAATCGACAGGAGAGATTGTAGCAACGATGGAAGAAGAATTGAAACGCACTCTAGAAGAAGCAGAAAAGAAGAAAGTTATCGTTGAGGAACTTGCTGCACGCCTCCAGAAAGACAAAGAGATCGTTGAAACTGAGACTGCCCGAGCAAATGTTGAACGTGAAAGGTGCGCAGTGATCCAAGCAGACGTCTCTATCAAAAAGGCGGATACAGAAGCCGATCTTGCTCAAGCGCAACCGATGGTGGATGCTGCCATGGCTGCTTTGGACACACTCAATAAAAAGGATCTTGGAAATTGCAAGACTATGGCCAAGCCTCCAGCAGGAGTCGGAGACATTTTTGGTGCTGTCGTGGTGTTATTTGCTGGTGTCAATCCAAACATTATTGTCCAGAAGAATGGTAAGGTGAAAGATAAAGATCGGTCTTGGGAGGCCACAAAAAAGGCATTGTTGGGGAATATCAACGCGCTCGTCGAGGAGCTTAAAGGTTTCAAGACACTTGTCGACAACCAGCAGGTTCCCGAAATCAATTGGAAAGAGATTCGACCGTTTTTGCAGCTTGAACACTTCAACGTGGAAATTATCGAGAAGAAAAATTCGGCAGCCGCAGGACTCTGTGCGTGGGTGATTAATATCGTTGCATACTACGATGCAATTATTGTAGTGGAGCCTAAGAAACGTGCACTAGAAGAAGCTAACGAAAAATTACGAGCAGCGAACGAGAGGCTGGAGCTAGTGAATCAAAAGGTGGTGGCCCTGGAAGAGAAACTGGCCACTTTGACCGAAGAATTTGACAAAATCAACAAAGAAGTTCAGGACGCTGTTGCTCTGCTGGAAAGAGGTCGTTTACGAATGGAACTCGCCAGAAGGTTGGCTAAAGCGCTTGGTAGTGAAAGTGAACGATGGGCTCATGAGCTCAAGCAGCTCCGTGCAAGTGCTGAACTGTTAGTCTGTGATGTCGTGATTGCAGCCAGTTTTGTTTCGTATGTCGGTGCTTTCACGAAGCCTTTCCGTGATTTGCTCATCAATGACAAGTGGTTGCCATTTCTTCGTAAATTGCTGACTGAGAGGCCATCTAAAGCCGATAAGGATAAAACTGCTTTAACAATGACTGTAATGTCAGAAGATGGTAATCCCTTGCAAATTCTAGCAACACAGTCTGAAATCGCTGAGTGGAGCACGAGGGGGCTTCCAAGTGACCGTGTGTCTATTGAAAATGGTGCAATCGTACGGAATAGCACTCGCGCACCGCTACTAATCGATCCACAGCTGCAGGGAATATATTGGCTGCGAGAGATGGAGAAATATGCAAGACGCACTGCGCCCAGCTCACTGCAAGTAGTGCGCCAGGATCAACCTAATCTGTCGAATTTACTGGAGACAGCTGTGGAGCATGGCTATTCTGTGATTGTCGAGAACATGGGTGAAAAACTAGATGTATGTCTGTGGCCAGTGATATCCCGGTCTACCTCTGTGCGTGGCCATAAAACGCTACTGAAAATGGGTGACAAGATGGTCGAGTTACACCCTGATTTCCGTCTATACCTTCACACAAAGCTGTCAAATCCTCACTACCCGCCGGAGCTACAAGCTGAGACCACTATGATCAATTTCGCAGTGACCCAGCAGGGTCTAGAGGACCAACTTCTATCACTTGTGGTACGCAAAGAGTGGCCCAAGATGGCAAAAGTTCGCACGGCACTCATCCACCAGCAGAACGAATTCAAAATCCGAATACAGACATTGGAGGATCGTATTTTGTCGAGCTTAGCGGATGCTGAAGGAGACGTGACGGAAAATGTGCAGGTGATTACAGACTTGGAAACAACTAAGGCCACTGCTCAAGAGATTGCAAAGAAGGCTGCTAAGGCCACGGAATATGAAGCTCAAATTAACGAGCTAAGTGCGAAGTATCAATCTGTGGCAAACCGAGGAGCACTACTTTTCTTCATCATGGACGGGCTACACCGCATGCACTCGTACTATGTGTATTCATTGAATGCATATGTAGTAATATTCCAGCGCGGTATCGACCTAGTTCAGCAAGAAAAAGACCCAGGAAGACCATCTTCATCAGGTGGTGGTGGTTTGCTAGGCCGCTTAAAAGCTGCTGCGAAGAAAGTTATCGTATCGCAGCGCTTCCAGTGGAATGCAGACTTACTACTAGCAGATCGGGTTGTGGACAGCAATAGTGAGCAGGACCTTGACGAATTGATGAAAGAAACGGATCAGGAAGAAAAACCGTCCTCCGCTCAGATTGAAGCGCGATGCACCCAACTCAAGACATCCATTACAGATGTGGTTTTCAACTACATACGCCGCGGACTATTTGAAAAGGACAAGTTAACGTTAGCTACTCAGTTATGTTTTTCCATTTTGCAAGCGGAAAAGAAAATTGATGCGATTGATATTCGTCAGCTGGTAACTTGTGGAACCGCAAGTGATATGGGATCGGGCATGGGACTACTCAGTGAGTGGATGTCGGAGACAGTTTGGCTGCGTGTGCGTAAACTCGAGGAAAACATCACCAGCCTTCAGAAGCTTGCCACTTTCATGCGGTCTGACAGTGAGGAGTGGCGAGAGTGGTGTGACGCTGAAAAACCGGAGTTGAAGCCTATGCCGGGGCAGTACAAGACCTCGATCACTCCTATTCAACTCCTCCATATCGTTCGAGTCCTGCGTCCCGATCGGATGATATTTGCATTGCGCTCGTACCTGGGTGACACGTTCGGAAAGCAAATGGTACAGCAACCACCATTTGACATGGAAGCTGCGTACCAAGAGACAAGTGCCTCGACTCCAATGTTCTTCGTGCTATTTCCCGGTGTGGATCCAACGTCGTGGGTCGAAACATTAGGCAAAAAGTTTGATTTCACGTATGAGCGAGGAAACCTTATCAACATATCTATGGGTCAAGGCCAAGAGGAGTATGCTGACCATGTTCTAATGAAGTTCTCGCGAGAAGGCAACTGGGTAATTTTGCAGAATATTCACCTAATGCAGTCATGGCTCCCCAGATTAGAGCGAACGCTGGAAGTTTACTCGGTATCTGCAGACCAACGATTCCGCTGCTTCCTGTCATCTGAGGGTCCTGCATTGGCTTCACTGAGGAACCTCCCAGAGTCACTACTTCAAAGTTGCATCAAGGTTGCAAACGAAGCTCCGACGGACCTGAAGAGCAATTTACGGCGAGCTTGGGCAAATTTCTCTATGAAGCAACTGGAAGCGTGTGCTCAGCCCAACGAATACCAAGGCTGCTTATTTGCGCTGTGTTTCTTCCATGCACTTGTTCTGGGTCGTCGACGATTTGGCTATCAAGGTTGGAGCCGCCCGTACAGCTTCAACACGGGTGATCTCTTGATCTGCTCAGATGTACTGCGCCGATATCTTGACACCGCAGTGACTAGTAGATCCAAAACCTTGCCGTGGGACGATCTTCGCTACATTTTCGGCGAGATCATGTATGGAGGCCACATTACCGATCACTGGGACCGCATAACCAACAACGCGTATTTGAATGAAGTTTTTACGCAAGATATTTTGAAGGGCAAGGAGCTCACAGTCGGATTCAAGTGCCCGGACCCGTTCACTTTCAGCTATTCGAAGTATGTGGATCATATCGAAACTCAACTACCAGGCGAATCGCCAACGGTTTACGGACTGCATCCGAACGCAGAGGTGGCCTACCTCGTCGAGGCGTCCAACGATCTATTCGCTACTATTGCAAAATTCCAGCCCTCAACAGGCCCATCAACGCCTGCAGAGGCTAAGAATGCGTCTTCGGCTTCAGCTCCAGGGCTGGCAAAAGAGAATGTCCACGTATATGCAGTAATTGAGGAGTTGCTAGGAAAACTTCCACCGGAGATTGACCTTGCAGACCTTCAAGCCAAAGCGGAACCGATGCTGGCGACTGATCAATCGCCTTATGTCGTAGTTGCCCTTCAAGAAGCAACTCGAATGCACGCACTGCTACACGAGATCCAGTCCAGTTTGGTTGAACTGACAAAGGGAATCCAAGGAACGTTAAATATGACGGAGCCTATGGAGGACCTCATGGAAGCTCTCTCGATTAACCAAGTGCCCGGCCGCAATGTCCTGCACATGTGCTCATGGGAGCGATACGCATGGTGGTCCCGCAAATCGTTGTCACTGTGGTTTGCAGACTTGCTGGATCGCATCCAGTTCCTCTTGAACTGGACCAGTGAATTCCGGTTGCCATATTCAATGTGGATATCGGGTCTGTTCAACCCCACTGCATTCCTCACGGCGATCAAGCAGTGCACAGCACGAACCCATGGCATTCCACTCGACTCAATGGCGATCGAAACTCACATGACACCTCTCGTTGAAGCTGAGGGAGCCGAGTCATACCCTGAAATGGGTGCGTACATTCATGGTCTGTTCATGGAAGGCGCGCGATGGGAATTGCCAATGAAAGACGGTGAGAAGACGTCGCCGTTTTCGTACGAGATCGACTCCATTCCGTGTGGTGGTCATCTCGTGGATCCCATGCCAAAGGAACTGCTACCAGCTGCACCTGTAATCTATGCCCGAGCTGTTGTGATCGACAGCAAGTGGGAAGCCACTGCAGTGGGGCACTTCCGACGCAACAAAGATGTGTTCGATTGTCCAGTGTACCAGACAACACTTCGAGGACCAACTTACGTGTTCCTTGCGACTCTGAACACCATCAATCCGCAAGCAAAGTGGATATTGGCAGGCGTGGCGCTTGTCATGCAAAGGGACGTAGTTCAATCATAACGCAAATTCATTTTTTAAGAAGAAACTACTGGCAGTAAGTAGAACAGTTAGTTTCGTCCAGCCTTCGAACGCAGATAGTTGGTCTGGATATGTGCTCTGCCTTATACCTGCTTGGGGTTGAACAGCTTGGGCATTTGCTGCCAGCACTTCCAGTAGTTTTCATCGTTGTGGTCGCATTGAAGCGCATAGTCTGTCAGCTTGAGCAGGTACGTCGACTCGAACATGAACGCCAGTCCACCATCAAACTTCTCCGGCTTCAGCTGCGCGTTCGAAGCACCAAGGAACGTCGCAGCATCAGGTCCGTGAGGCGTGTCGACGCTGTGGAGAGAAGCGCCACCAGGAGCAAAGCCGTCCTCGCCGCCCTTCTTGGCGTCGTAGGTGCCGTAGATCATTCCCATATACTCGCTCATGCAGTTCCGGTGGAAGTACGGAGGGCGAAACGTGTGCTCTTGGACCTAGACATGACAGATATGTCAGCAGGGTTGAGGGGGCGTGCAAATACTGGAAGCTCACGTACCATCCAACGGGGCGGGAAGATGACGAAGTCCGCAACAGCATTGCCCGCTTCCTCCGTTTGGCACGTAAGAACGCAATAGATAGAGGGGTCCTATAGCAAAAAAAACTATGTTAGCGCAAAACAAACGCTTGATACTGATGTCGCTTGCAATATGTGCAATCTTACTGGGTGGTCGTAGCTCACGGAGTTCATCGTGCAGAACCTGTCGAGGTTGTACTTGTACGGCACGTAGTTTCCGTGCCATGCGACGACATTGAACGGCGAGAAGGCCATTCGAGCGGAAAACACTTGACCACCAAACTGTTGGGAACACAAAAGTCAGAATAATGTTTCATATCATAGTTTCAAGATATCAATATACACCGCGTACCTTGTTCAACACCAAATATTCGACTTCCCGGTCTTCGTAATAAGCACTCGGGTGCTCGAAGTCGCGCGGGTTGGCGAGTCCGTTGGCTCCAATAGGTCCCAGATCGGGAAGGATGAAGTGGCGGTTGTACACCTCCAGAATGTAGCCGCGGGAGGGCCCGTCCAGCTCAACCGAGAAGCGAATACCGCGCTAAGAAAGATCACAAAACAGGTCAATCCAGCGCCCAAGTTAACATCTACATGTATATCTGCACCAAATTTTACCTGGATGACACATATCTCGTGCGGCGAAACCTTGAGTCGGCCAAACTCCGTCGTGATCTTCAGATCGCCAACCTGGGGGACTGAAAATTGCGTAAAAAACAGAAACGTCAAAACCCAAAATTTCCACCAAAAGATACAATTCTGAAAAATATAAACGCACCGATCAAAAAGTCGCCGTCCGAGTTGTAGAAGCACTTGTCCTTCATCGACGTGTTGGCGGCGTACATGTGGATGGCCATGCCCGCCTTCATGGTCGGGTCTCCCGCCCCACCTTTTTACGATGCAATAAAAAAATCAGACTTTGGCACAATAACAATGAAAAATACTGCAACAATTGACTCACCGATCGTGCGGAGGCCGTCGATGAAGTCCACTTTCTCCGAGTCTGCCGGGAACGGCATGGGCTTCCATCGCATCTGCTGCGGCGTGAGCTTCTCCTTGGCAAAGTCCGCTTTGACGAACGGGTGGTTCACCTCCTGGTACTTCTCGTGCACGACCGGTGGCAAAATACGGTACAGCCAGCTACCGATGCGAAAAAAAAGTTTTTTTTTCTTTTTTAGTTGCAATGTTTTCACCATGATATAGGTGAAAAAAACATGGATAGGGTTTGCACGCACCTGCGCTGGTTCTTGTGACGCGGCAGAGTGAATGCCGTACCCGAAAGTTGCTCGGCGTACAGTCCATACGCACACTGCAGCAACACCAAATGAAAAGAGGTTAGACTAGTGCTAACCTGGTTAGGCTAGTGTTAAACGGGTGTGACACAAACCTTTTGCGGATTGTTCTGGCCCTTGGGCAGCGCGTCAGGCAGCGCCTCCGAGCAGAAGTCGTTGCCAAATCCTGGCAGATACGACAGGGAGTCCCAGGAGGCGTCGGTCATAGTGCTGATAGGTGGATACGCTTGTCTCGCCGAGTGCTTATCGGTAAATGAGCTCCTCGAGGTGGCGTGTGCGCAGCTGGTACATGCACTGCTTGAACTAACCGGCGGTATACAAAATCCAAGTTTCGTGTCGAGGTTAGGGGAAAATACTTCAATATTGGACGCTAGCAAATTCGAGACGCCGCCGACATGGTCATCCGTGCATTGAGACGCATGAGTCTCTTCCTAGCGCTAGTGTTAAGTTAGCACGCTTGCAACCACGTTTCCTGATGCAATCGAATCGTTTCGAGCCGGCAGGTTACATGTACGCACAAAAGTGCGTGTTAAAAGGCTCGTTAGGTTTCCATTTACCGGTATCTTGGAAAATGTATACTTAGTAGAGGCATGGGTGTATGTGACTGTTCAAAACATGGCTACATTTTTCACATCGGTTACCATTGATTTGGTAGTTTCGGCTGGTTGAGTATCCGTTCATCAAGGGTGTATCGTCGATATCGATCTGCACCGCGGTCTTCAACGTGGTTTCCGCCCCTCGCGTCGAATGAGCTAATTGTCTTCGCAGGGGATGCCTGAGGAGTTGGAACCACCACTTTTCGCGTCATCGCCTTGACCCCGGCACACAAAATGCAGTTGGCAAGCGAGTGGAGAGCACACTTCGACTGCGATGAGGTCTCCGTTTGGAATGCACAAGTCTGATAGCTAGGAGGCTTGCCACTCGCCCAATTTGCTGCACTGCTGTAGGTGTAGGTCGAAGGCGCATTGGTCGTTACCGTTGTTGCTGCGGCCGAAACTTGTACAACGCTAGCAGTCGCGCTGCTCTTCATGCAGATAAAGCACCGGAGCAGTTGATGCCGGTCGCACGGTCCGTCTTGGAGCTTACGAGTCGCGTCGGTACCCTTGGAAGTCACGACCGGCTGACGGGTTAACGCAACTTCGGTTGGCCGAAAACTATCAGTGACCGAGCACAGCATGCATCCCACAAGCTTGTGTTTTTCACACGACTCGATTGCGCCGGCTGCTTGGGCTCGCGGTAGTGAGTTGTAGTTGAAAGTAGCGAGGCTTGCGCTTTTCACCAGCGTCACGGTCTCTTGTTTCGAAGCGGTTGTATTGCAACCACTTGCAGGATTTGGCGACCATGACTCGTCGCTGTTTCCATTTCGTTCATGTTTATGAGCCAAAAGTACAGGGGTTGACTTGGAGAGCACTGAGGAGGCCCACTCGGGGTTAAAGCTTTTCGAGCTCGCAGCAAAATTAGAATAATTCCGAGAACTCGTGATACTTGAACAATGTGATGCAGCCACGTCATTCCTATCCGGAGGACAGGTATTAATAACAGGAGATACACACAATCCAGAGGCTTGGTGCCATGTTACTTGGGGTGTGTCTCGATTCGGCGATTCGTCAGTTCGACTACGCTGCACCGTTGCTTCCCACCGTTGCATCTCAATCGCTGATGGGATCATGTCTAGGAACTGATTTTCCACTTGCTCCTCATGTTGATGTGTTGCATCGTACGACGGATCAATGAGCGCGGCCTGCTCAAACGCCACCTTGTTGGCCGCTACGGCTTTCTGCGGTTGCTCTTTATTCGACCCGAGTGCGTATCGCTCCAGCACTTGCTTGTATGCTCGAGCAGCAGTACCATTATCACTCCCGACCCGAATAAGACTTGATCGTGATCGCGATTTTTGTATAGTAGTATGCCTTGTCGAGGAAGAATTTGACGCAGGAATCGTAATATGACGTTTCGATCCTTGGGCAGGTGTGCTGGTAGAAAGGTCCTTGGGAGGGTCGCAATTCTTCGAGTCAACAACCTGTTCCAAGTCCTTCACGCGGCTCTCAAGTGCTCGGATTTTCTTCACATCTTCCTCTCTCCACCTCTGAAAGACGGCATTATCTCTCGATAACTTTGTGATTTCTTTGTCCTTCCCCTTAAGTTTTTCCTGGAAGTCTCGTTGCAATGCTTGGTGCTCCTTAAGCCGAGTTTCGTGTCGCCTTCGTTGCTCGCATTCCAATCGTTCACGTAGCTTCACAATCTGTATCTTCGCCATCAGCAATTCTGTCGAGCCATCCGCCACTTCATTCACTCGAATTGTCTGCATCACGGACCTCGCTCGATCGGCAAAGTGCAATGTCCGAATCGTTTCGTCACACGACTGCTGCGTTGCGTTCACAGTAGCGATCAGACACGACTGCGTGTTACCGCCGAAAGAGTCCTGTAGAACGCGGGTCAATGTTGAATCGCGATATGGAATGTGCTTCCTTCCAGCTTCTGTAAGCGCCGCAATGCAGTTACCAAGGGCCGATAAACTCGTATTGATGTTCTTGAGCTCTTGCGAGTGCGCGTCTTCCATTTCCACGTCCGTATTCCACTTCTCGGAGCCAGCTAGGTCCACCAAGTTTAATCTTGCTCTTCGGAGAACTTGGCCGTCACCATTTGGCGCTGGGCATTGGGTCGTGACGTGGAGCTGGACAATAGCATGGCTTCTGCTGCTCGATAGATTGGATTCCGTTTCGCGCACGCACCGATTAGTGTGGCCTTGATGGATTATCTGCATGGCGTTTGAGAATGACGTTATACGCACACTTGATAGTCCTTGAACGGTGACAGTTGTTGTGCCTTCCAGCGTAGGTTGCTCGCGAATAAGCAGGGGCTTTTGCCGCATGCGGTCAGTGAGGAGATCGAACAAACGATCATTGTAGATCTGCAGGAAGCTGAGATGCAACTCGATTTGGCAGTTTTTCTCCTTCAAAATGGCTGCTCGGTCTAGCAGATAGCTTAGTGTGCGGGGAACAATCCCCCAAGACGACTTAACCATTCGAAATGAGTCGCTCTCTGCTTCAGCTGTAGCCCCCTCACAAGCGTTGTTGTCTCTAGGTGAACCCAAATCACGCCCAAAAAGAGTGTGCGTTTTGCCCGTGCCGGTTTGCCCATATGCGAAGACGGTGGCGTTGTACCCTTCTAAACACGCCTGGACACTTGGCTCTACTGCAGCAAACACGTCTTCTTGCGTCGCAGCTCCCATGAACACGCGATCAAACGTGCACTCCGTGACCGTACTGATGCTTCCCTGTGCAGTTGTTGCTTGCACACACAAAGTGGATCCTTCCTTCTCGCCCATCGTGACAACCACCTTGCCTTCAGATTCGGAAGGCGGACGGACGCGGACAATGACTTGGATCCTTCGACGCATGCTCGTGTCCATATTTTCCCCACCCTCGGAAGTTGGTCGGTGTTCCTCATCCACCGATACAGCATTGTCACAATCGTCGGAATTATGGGGTGATGGTTTAACGTCATGGTGAAGTACGCCAGGGTCTTCTTGCCTATCGGTATCGTCCTGCTGAGATCTTTTCAAAGTGATGGCAGATTCAATTCTGAGCTCTGTGGTTGCTTGCTGGTAGTTGCTACCCACCTGACCAAGTCCCTCGCCACCCTGATCACCTACTGAGCCTTCATCGTCAGAAGCATCAGACATCGTGTCAGAAAACAATTCCCATTCGTCGCAGTGGTGAGCCTCTTCTCTGCTGTCAATGGTCTCTGTGATCGAAGCAGCAGTAGATGGCGGAGGGCTGTCAAACACAGTAACCGGTCCACCACCACTGTTCGAGTGCACTTCTCCCGTGAGTTCCCCCTCATCTGCAATTGTCTCCACTTCACTCGTTTCGCTCATGTTGCTACCGGAAGCACGTGCCTGTTCTATGACATCGCCAGCACATCATGTTACTCAAGAACTTCAATATCCGCAAATATCACTAAGTACTCTAAAAATATGTGGCCGTGTGGCCACTTGCGCTGTTATTACCACAAGTCTCGTACAGGAAACTCATACTTAATCCTGTTGCAGCAGACAACAACAAAAAATGAGAATCAAAACACATAGCTGGCCTTAGACTCATCGATCTGCACGCACCACCAGTTCAGGAAACTGCTCGGCGACGACAAGTTCAAAATCCCCAAGATCTTTGGGCACTGCGAGACTTGCCCACAACTTCTTTTGAGCCTCCAGCTCATCTTCTTCTTCACTTGCGTCCGTGCCATCATCCTCAGAAGCCCCTTCTTGATTGAAGCGCAAAGACTTTCGCCGAGAACTCCGGCGGGCATTATGGTCACCGCTGCTCGATGTTTCCGAATCTGCGCGTGTACGTCGGCGCTTAGGGCTTCTCTCAGGGGTAGTTGCAGCTTGGGGTGCCGAACGTTTAGCTGAACGAGTGGGACGACTTCCCGCACGTGGACTGCTTCTGACGCGGCTTCGCGCGTTGTGTGGAGACGGTGGTGCCGGCTTAGCGCGATGTGGTACGTCGGTTAACGTTTCTCCCGTAAGCTCGTGATAAACTTCTTTCATCTGGGGGGACGGACGCTTTTTCAGGATTACCTCTATCGATGCCTCCATGAGCGGCAACTTGCAAAGATTCAGCAGACGCTTTTGCTGGCGGTCGCGCTGGCGAGACATTTCAAGCAGCATTCGTCCGCGCTCAAGTGAGCGACGTAAGTCTTGGAGCTGGCCCAAAATCTCCTGGGTAATCCAGGACTGGCGATTCACATCGTAAGCAGCATCCGCTGGCGGGTGCGCTTCACAATAAAATTTCCACTCTGTGCGATTAGATCGAGCACAATACAACTTCTTCTGTGCGGCGCAAATCGGGTGAAATCGACGGTAGCATTGAGCGCAATTCGCAAGGTGCCCCTCTTTCTTATCACACAGCTCGCATCGCGCCGACATACCTTCTGACTTCAAGGTTGGAGTGTACGAACACAGCATGTGATGCCGCTTGACCGTTTTCGTCTTCTGCCACTTGCTGCAGTAGACGTGAATCCACCTGTTCGACGTTGAAGGAGCCATCGCCACCCCATTGCTCTCCTGCGTCTGTAGCTGCGGCTGCAGATTTTTGCTCTCCGAGATATTCTGACCCTGTTGTTGTCGCTGCATATTTTGATGCGCTTGTAACCACAGTTGCTGGCCCCCACCAGGCGCCGGTCGAATTACTGCACTTGTCAGATTCGCATCGGGCAGAGTCTGAATAGTCGAGTGGTTCGCTGCAGTTGGCGGATCAACACAAGGCATCAGGTAATCCGTTGCCTTCGCGCAGACGACACACGCGGGTGTTTCCTTGCCACCTGTTTGCGTACACCGCTCGCAGATCCAGTTGCTTCTAAATATCGAGGCGGATGAACCAATGTCGGAAATGCAGCACTCCGGGTGGATGTAGACGTTGCAATACTGGCAGCGTATCATAAACTGCCTTCGATGGAGCATGTTCACGTCTGTGAGCTCCCCGGCAACAGGCGCGCAGTACTCAAAGCACGCAGAACAAACAGTCATGTCGGTCCAATCCGTCGCATTGGGATCATCATAAGTTGCAGTTATTTTGCTCTCGGCCGACAACACAGCTTGCACAATCGACCCAGACAGCAAGGATGACTCAGCATCAGCTTGTTTGTTTCCGGTGCTGTAATTATCCTTGTTCCGCATGACGAAGTACGAATCAATCCGGAACCGCGTTCGCCGACGTCTCTGGGCAATCTGCTCGGACGCTGGGTAATGTTCCGGCAAATGACTCGAGCAGTACATCTGAAAGTTCAATCCAGCCCCACCACCAGCGTACATGTATCGTCCATCTCCAAGTGAAATTGTCATGGGCAGTCCCTCATACCACCCGCAAAGAGAGTGGAAGGACGTATGGCACCCAGGATGGCAACATTGGATGGTGCGTCCGCAAGCTACTCTGCAGTGCACGCACAGACTGCCAAGCTCTAAGGCAGGAACCTCGGGGGGCTCATCACTTTTCAGGGCTACATGCTGCCCGCCTGATGCTTGTTTAATGCGGGTGTCGATTTCTTCGGCCGAGTTTACAAACCGGACTTGAGTCGTGGTCCCTACCAAACTGATATCCGTAAGCTCGAACAGGTTACCAATCCACACTTTCGGACACCACAACGCACACACGACGTGCACCCACTTTCCGTCAATGGTGCGTTTGAATGCGCCGTCACCCAAAGAGCAAAGTTGGCAAAATACATCGGTTGCCGGGTCGAGTCCTTCCCGGGTGGCGCGGCATCGATCACAAATGAATTCATTGCTGGGAACCTTGGCCATGCCATAGCAGCGCTGGTGAACTGCTAACTCACAGCGATCGCAGAATATAATTGGATTCGTCTCGGGAGATTGTCCATCGAAACATACAACGCAGGTCCCATCGTCGATTGCGTCATCTTCATCCTCCGTAGATCCCTCTTGCTCTTCAATATCTGCTGTCTTCTTTAAGTCCTCTTCAGGTTCATCACCACTTCTGTATCCGATCAATAAACTTGAGCATAATCCCTTCCACGATGCGAACTCGCGATAGTACATGTCAGTTATTTGCGCTTTAAGCTGGAACTTGCTGTCGTCACCCTCTTTTCCTTGCAATCTTTTGTACAACGTGCGAATGCGATAGCGATTTTGCTCCGTCGTATCTTTCAGGTACTCCATCAGCAGGTTAATTGCGGGTGTCAGTTCATCAGTTAGCGCTGTATCAGCAGGGAGAGTCAGGATCGACGACTTGAGAGCGTTAGTCTCGGGGGATTTCTCCACAGGGGCTTCCTTCACTTGATCACACGCGTCGAGAGAGATCAACAACTGGTCATCCTTGGCCAAGGGAACCTTCTTCGTCTGCATGTCGAAACCAACCAATGTGGACATGGCATCATGCTGGAAAATGCTAGCAACCGTCCCATTATTTGCAGCATGCTGATGCATGGTGGCTCCGTTCTGCGACACACGCAGTGAGTACTCGCAGCTCACTGCTGTGTTCTCTCCGTTCTTGAACTGCACGCGAATGTCCGCTTCTGACCCTTCGGGTACGTTCTTTGAGACAGAATCAGCGGGTTGTTCGCTAATACGCTGTGTGCACTCGGGGTTATGGCAAATCTCGATCATCGGTTTGGCGAGCGGGTCGCTCAAGCAGCGGCAATGACTCGCTCGCATGAGAAAATCACACTTATGCGCGAATTTCCTGAGAGTGAGAGCCTGCTTAGGGTCTTCGGCGCTTCGTTCCAATCGCAATGTGTCTCGACAGTGAATATCAGATGCTTGCAGGGGCCGCCGACGCGAAGCCTTGGCAATATCCTCCAGCTTCACGCCGCACAAACTCTTGGACAACTGGTCCATTCGCTTCTTCTCGAGCACGTTACTGCTGAAAAAATGGTTCTCCACGACCTTCCAAAAGTACGTCGAATCCATGGGAGCTCCGCTGTTCTGTCCGGGCCACGAGGCGAACAACACGTCCGTCAGATCGGCGGGCTCCGTGTCCTCCAGCCCCGCGCCGAGATTCCGCGGCGACGTCATATTATTCCTGCGCTTCATAGCATGGCGGCTCTTGGGGCACGTGTTCTTCAAATGGCCCATCATGTGCGTCTCGCGCACGGCCTCGCCGCACTCGGGACACGCGCGCATGGGCGGCGCCTGCCGTTT
>JAHQIV010000400.1:0-22104 GCA_030463285.1 Phytophthora europaea
GGACGCCCCTCGGCGTCGAACAGCGCCAGCTCGCCACGCTTCACGCCCAGCTGCGCCATGCTCGCCGGCAAGAACCGTTTCTGCCCATTCAAGTCGAGTGACAAGCGAAGTTGCAGTCGATGTGATGTGGTGTACACTAAGTTCATTACTTTCGGTTGGCTCCTATTTTTTTCTGAACGAAGCGTCAGTCGATCAAAGTGACTAGAGAGCACGATGGGCAGGCGAAGAGCTCTGTACAAAATGAAGGTGCAGCTTCCTGTGGACGACCCGGACTCGGAGAGCAACACGGAGAGCGAGAAGAAGGCAGGCGATAGCGACTCCACTAACTTCAGCGAAGGTAACAGCTCCGGTGGAGAGGAGAGCGTCGAGGACGGTAACAACTCGGACGGAGTAGAGAGCGCCACGGAGACTAAGCCA
The DNA here is from genome assembly GCA_030463285.1 of Phytophthora europaea. Classification (NCBI taxonomy): domain Eukaryota; phylum Oomycota; class Peronosporomycetes; order Peronosporales; family Peronosporaceae; genus Phytophthora; species Phytophthora europaea. Next base: position 418 of record JAHQIV010000400.1, read on the forward strand.
CCGCACAATTCACGGGGCGGCGCCTCCAGCGACTCCGGGAGCTCTGACGACAGTGACTTGGAGGAGACGGTGCGGAGCAGGCTGAGGAAGCTGACCAAGAAGTCGATCCCGAGCCTCGACGTTAGCAGCTCCGACGAGTCTAGCAGCACTGAAGACGAACAGCCTCGTGAGAGAAAGATTGAGCTCAAGAGTGAGAGAGAAGACGGAGACTCCAGCAGCGTGGAGCAAGTGGGCTCGTCTGGCAGCGATGATGACGATAGCAACTTGGAGGAGGTGGCCCCGAAGGAATCGGGCCAGTCTAGCAGCGGTGACGAGGATAGCGCCTTGGAGAAGGCGGCCCCGAAGGAATTGGTCCAGTCTAGCAGCGGTGGTGAGGATAGCGCCTTGGAGGAGGCGGCCCCGAAGGAATCGGACCAGTCTAGCAGCGGTGGTGAGGATAGCAGTGATGTGGAGGAGGAAGAAGTTACGAATAGGTCGGTGAAGATCGAAGGAGAAGCAAAAGATGTTGACGAGGAGTCGGAAGCCAGCGACGAAGAAACGGAGGATGATGAGCAATATGGTTCCGAAACCGACTCAGAGGAAGAGTGGGAACCTCAGGAAGAGGCTGAAGAAGAAGCAAAAAACGACGATCTCGATGACCTCGTGGAGGAAAGTGAAATTGAGAGTGGAGACGAGTGGGCTGAAGACGCTTTGCAGAACGAGGCAAAACAAACTGACAGTGAAGATGCAGCGCTGTGCTCAGCTAGCGATCTAAAGCAAGCAAAATTTATCACGCGAAACCTCATGTCGCGTGTGCCACTCGTCGAGGAGACAGCAATTCACCGAGGAGAAGAACTTTCTGGCCCTCCGCTTGAATTCGCTACGACACATTCGGACGAGTACGCTCGGTACGTTGCAATTGGTACATCTGGAGCCGATTGCGGTGGCGGTGTCAGCATATCTAATATGTGCTGTTGTGATGTACAGAAAATTTCGATGGCCCCAACATATTCGTAACCTGCGGAAGACCGAGTAAGTTGTGCATATATCGTTTTGTGATGTTGAAGTTTACTGACATGATTCCTGTAGCTTTTCTCAAGATTCATCAGAGATTTTGGAGGATTACGAAGTTGTACCAGAGATCCAGCAATCGAGGTCGGGCCAAGGAGAGAAAAATACACCGCAGGAGAGTGCTTTCGCACAAGTTCCTCGTCCTATAGTTGCGCTAGCTGCAGAAGCTCTGCGCCGATCATCGCGGAAGCGGAAACGAAGTGCTGAAAATGAAGCATGGCCCAGCGAAAAGGGTCCATCGGCGGCTGCACTACTGAATATTGCTCGGGTTGGTGGGCAATTCGGTGATCACTATGTCGAGTCCTTACTCACTGCTAACGCAAGAGCGCTTCAAGGCATTGACGATGGGTTTGACTACGATAAGCGCTGCTGGTAAGGCATATGCTCATAGACTGGGGGTAGCGCAAAAATGTTCTGATCGTTGTCTGTAAAATGTACAGGTCTTCCCTCCCAACGAAGAAAAAGCCGATCGCGAATTGGAGGTTTGTTCTTGAGCACGTGCGAAGAACCATGGGTGTATCGGACGGTTTTCCTGATGTTCTCTACCCGCCAATGAAGCAAGAGTCAGTAGTGCCTGCGTTGATCGACCTTTTGCGTTGAGTACTGACTCGATTCCAATATGATGTACACAGGACATTAGAGCGCATTACAAAGCGCCTGAAGAAGTTGTACGGCCATACCACCCAGCACGAAGAATACGACATATTTGAACAGGCTACGCCAAGTTCAAGGGAGAATGATGAAGCAAAGTAAAGCGATGATTAGACCCTGTAGCTGTAACCAGCAACATGTATTCGTCCAAATAGCTTCTCTTGCAGTACTCAAAGGTATTCTCCTCAAGGCCAGTCAGCTGTTTCACATATTCAAGCGCAGACTTAGGTCTTGAGCGCTTTCTTCTTCTTCTTGTACTTATCGAAGTACGCCTGCACCTTTTGGTTGTAGTTCTTGTCGCGCTTCTGCTGGTTCGCTGTCTTAACGATGACCTGCAGAACATCCTCGTCGTGTAGCAGGTGCTCCTTGCCGACACGCTGCGGGTTGTACTTTGTGCTCGTGCCCCACACCAGCGCGTAGTTGAAGTTGTCAAGCATGTCTTTCGAAATCTAGCGAGAAGCATCAGCAAAGTACTGTCAACAAAACGCCTCAAACAGACTTTGGGAACCTACTACGTACCGACATGCATGCCGACTGCACACTGACACCCTTGCGCTCCGAGCCCAAGACGACCGGTTCTTCAAATTGGGGGTCCTACGTTAAATACGTTAAATATTGGAAGAAGCGAACAATTAGCTTGAAAGCGCATTACAATAGAGTGCTGACAGGTCTAGCCGTACCTCTCCACGGCGTTTCGTGTAGACGCGCGTCAGTCCCATGTAGTCCCACATCTTGGCGAGGAGAGTGTCAAAGTTGAGCTAACAAAAACAAAACGGTTAGTGTCGACTTGCAAAGTAGCGCACTGTTAGCTTCTATTGAGCAAGGAGACGTACCGCTGGGCGATCACCGTGGGCACAGGCGATCACAGTCGAGTTAGGCATGCGAGCCAATCGGTCCACATCTTCAATTGACACGACGTCAATCTTGTTGTACACGTACAGGCACTTCACATACTTCCGGTTGCCTTCAATCACATCAATGAAATCATCCGTCGTGCAATCCTCGCGGAATAGCACTTCACAGTTGTGAAGCTTGTACTCGTGCAAAATCTTGTACACCGTCTGGTACGGATCATCTCCAAGCTGATAGCATTGCCATGAAGTTTAGAGTCAGTAAGTAATCCCAAGGACTAAGTAGAATTTGGAGTCGGCCTTCGTACCTTGGTAAGACGAATGGTGCTGTTGAAGGTAATACCGCCACCATTTTTCTTGCGGAAGTAAATGTCAGGCGGCTGGCGGTTGAGGCGCAATCCGACAGTCTCCAGTTCGTTCTCCAAAATCTCACGGTGACGGTTGCCAGCCTCACGACCAGCATCCAGTACCATCAGGATCATGTCAGCAGACTTGGCCACAGCGATGACTTCTCGTCCACGTCCTCGTCCGTGCGCGGCTCCTTCAATGATACCCGGAAGATCCAGCAACTGCGTTGCAAGACATCAGTTAAGGCCCCCAGCCAATCTTATTTTTTGAATTCCTTAGCTCACCTGAATGCGGACATCGTTGTAAAGCAAGTTGCCAGGAATGCACGTCAACGTGGTGAATTCCACCGCGTTCGTCTCGGACTGCGTCTCCGTCAGCTGACTAATGAGCATCAAAGTAGTTTGTGCGTTAGGGGCTACGCTGTCAATCATGTGCCTACATCCAGCAGAGTCCATACCTCAGCATCGTCGACTTGCCCACACTAGGGAAACCAATTAGCGCGACGCGTCCATCGCCGCTCTTGGCCACATCGAAACCTGGCCGATCCAACAAAAGATTCAGTTAGCACTACAAACTGGTTGAAACTCCACAGAGAGCGCACCAAGAGCTTACCTTCGCCGCCACCGCCGCTTGACTTTCCTTCCTCGAGAAGCTACGCAACAACGCAGAGAGCTAGAAGTCAGTCACAGGTCCAACGCTTGTCCACGGCGCAAGCAGGACGCACCTCCGTGCGAAGCTTGGCGAGCTTGGCCTTGAGACGGCCAAGATGACCCTCCGTGGCCTTGTTGATCTGCGTCCGTTTCATCTCATCCTCTGCAGCAGCAGACACACACGCATGTCGGACGTGAGACCTCCGCCGGCTCAAGAGCCACCGTCTTCGGGGGGATTGGGGCGCAACAATACCCTCCACGGCCGGACATGTATCAGCAGTCAAGACGCACCGATCTCCTTGATGCGATCGACGATGCCCATGGTTGCCTCCCGATCCGCTGCAGCCCGGAAGCCGCGTGCTGCTTGAGTGAGTGGTGACGCGCCCGGCCTTCTGCTGATATTACCGGGTACCCTATTCTGGTAGTATATTTGCTCGTATAACAGTAGATCAGTACATGTAGTTTAGTTGGCGTTTACCTAATCGAGCGTTGCCATCTGCGACGACCACAAAAGCGATCCCTCTGCGCGTGCCTCGGACTCACCCCGTTGCGCAGACCAGGATGGCCGACAGCGCAGATAACTCGCCCCCCGAGCGCGGCTTCTTCCCCGCCCTGCTGGTGCGTAGCCACCCTGCCTAGGAGAGATGTCGCTGGTGTGAGCTGTGGTGCTGACGCGTTGATGTGTTTGGCCTGTTGCGCAGGGCGGAGCTGTGGCAGGAACGTCCGTGGACGTCGCGCTATTCCCGCTTGACACCATCAAGACGCGACTGCAGTCCGCCCACGGATTCTTCAAGGCCGGTGGATTCCGAGGCATCTACTCGGGCTTGTCGGCGGCGGCGGCGGGCTCTGCTCCTGGAGGTACATCACCCGAACGTTGAACTTTACCCGCAAGTGGTCTAACTCTTGCTACGTTGACTGCAATGCAGGCGCGCTCTTCTTCAGCACCTATGAGACTTCCAAGTCGCTGATCGGAATGGCTGCCCCGAACCAAAAGCGCTCTCCTCTCGTGCACATGGCGGCCGCTGCGTCTGGTGAAATGGTGCGTGCACTGAGAATTTCAGGCACTTGCTAGCCCTCGTGGTGGCAAGCGTGGAGCGGGGTGGTAAAGGCGGTTTATGTTGACTGTATTATCTGTTTGCCCAGGCGGCGTGTTTGGTGCGCACCCCCACCGAAATCGTGAAGCAACGTATGCAGACCGGCGTTTATAAGTCGCTGCCAGAAGCTCTCAATGCCATTCGTGCGGCTGAGGGCGTCGCGGGATTCTACCGCGGCTACTGGAGCATGATCGCACGCGAAATCCCCTTCTCTTTCATCCAGTTCCCTCTTTGGGAGGGTCTCAAGGTACGGCTCAGTTTCGGAAAGATATGCATGAAAGTGGATATGAACGCGTGTTGTCACTCTTTACCCGTAGTACCAATGGTCGAAGCAGCAGAACGCACCCGTGTCCTCGCTTCAGGGTGCGATTTGCGGGTCGTTTGCCGGTGGTGTGGCCGCATGTATCACGACCCCGCTTGACGTTGTCAAGACGCGACTGATGCTCGGCAAGGACGCCAAGGGCGTGCCGTACAACGGCACGCTCAATACGCTGTCGCGCGTGTACACGGACGAAGGCTTGAAGCGTCTGTTCTCTGGTGTGGGGCCCCGCACGATGTGGATCAGCATTGGGGGCTTCGTCTTCTTTGGCATGTACGAGAAGACCACATCAACGTTCAAGTCAATCATGTGAGGGGACCGCCTTTTTCGGTAGTAGTGATAAGGATAAAGAGCTGTGGTGATGCTCTCGCTGCACGCCAACGGCATCATCTAGAGCTAGACTTTCCGTTAAACTTGATGTGCTCACAGACTTCCGTTTTTTTCTGCGGCTATTCTAAATAATTATCTTGCTCAGCCAAGGAGGTGATTGTCAGAGAGTTTTCTCCTTGGCAATGCATCTGGTTTTTGATGAACAGATGATGGTTCGTTCTGAATGGGCGTTCTGAATGGGCCGTGCAATTTTCGCGTGTGAATGGTTTCTATCATATGGACCTGTTTGTCGGTGCGAACCGCTCGCCGCTATTGCGGGGCTCGATTAAGTGCTGGCAATGCCTAATTGGCATGCTTCCGGCACCAGGAGCGTCTGGCAGTGATTATCAGGGTTGAAGTTTCCTTCAAGTTGATGTGGCACACACCGCGTCTTCATACAAACTTCCAAACATCGTATAGGACGCGCCAATCAGCATCCACCGTCGGCCCCGATTTTCAAGTCATATCCCGATTTTCAACGTCGACGCAACATGCTGGCTACCAAGTCGCTCTACCTGTCCACCACGGCACGACGCGTGCTCGGAGCCACGCGGGGCATGGCTGGAGGCCGCGCCGCCTTCAACTGGCGCGACCCTCTGATGCTGGAGAGCCAGCTGACGGACGAGGAGGCCATGATCCAGGTGCGGCTGGACGGTCTCAGCAAGGGACGTTGCCCATGGATATCTAATGGGGTTTTGCTTGCAGAAATCCGCCAACGACTACTGCCAGGGCAAGCTGCTGCCCAGGATCGTGGAAGCCAACCGCAAGGGCAAGTTCGACCGCTCCATCATGAAGGAAATGGGAAAGATGGGCTTCCTGGGCTCCACGATCAAGGGCTACGGCTGTGCCGGTGTGGGCTACGTCTCCTATGGACTCATCGCGAATGCTGTGGAGCGTGTACGTTGCTGTAGTTGTGTTTGGTTTGCATATGTGACAAAGGCGGCGATGGACTTACTTTTGGGCGTTCCGTGCCGCAGGTGGACAGCGCGTACCGCTCGGCTATGAGTGTGCAGTCGTCCTTGGTGATGCACCCGATCAACACCTTTGGATCGGATGAGCAGAAGGAGAAGGTGCGTGTCCATTTTCACTAGTAGAATTTCAGTAGTCCCCATTCCTTACTATTCTGTCTTTCTTCGTTGCAGTACCTTCCCCGCCTCGCTACTGGCGAGCTCATCGGTTGCTTTGGCCTCACGGAGCCCAACCACGGCTCGGACCCTAGCTCGTACGTTTCTGCTGCATCTTACAAAGGACGTCCCGTAGGTAACTCACTTTGAACTTGTTTTGTTGTTGTGAATTTTGCTGTCAATCAAAGGATGGAGACGCGCGCCAGACTCAAGGGCGACAAATACGTACTGAACGGCTCCAAGAACTGGATCACTAACGCACCAATCGCCGATGTCTTCCTCGTCTGGGCCAAGGACGATGAAGGTGATATTCGTGGCTTTATCTTGGAGAAGGTCAGATTGATTGTTAGTGTAGCATGGCGTATCGTGACTGTAATAATCCGTATAATGTCCTTTATTGCTCATGCAGGACTTCCCCGGTCTGTCAGCCCCGTACATCGAAGGCAAGGCAACTTTGATGGCATCAGCTACTGGCATGATTTTCCTGGAAGATGTCGAAGTCCCCAAGGAGAACATGTTGCCTAAGGTGAAGGGCCTCAAGGTGAGTTGTAGAAATTATACCCATCAGTGCTGCAAAACCAGTTTCTAACGAACCATCTACGGCAGGGCCCGTTCACGTGCCTCAACAGCGCGCGCTATGGCATTTCTTGGGGAGCCCTGGGTGCTGCATGTACGGACGTATAGTGTTTTAGCGAAACTGACGGTTTGCAACTGGTCTGACTTAGTTGTTTCTGCTTTCGTTAAACAGACTCGTGCATGGACATTGCTCGTCAGTACACCCTCGATCGATCGCAGTTCGGTGCTCCTCTTGCAGCGTACGTACAATAGATGCGAATCATCGTTGAAACAATGCGATCTAACGACCTAATTTTGATGACATTGTTCTACAGGAATCAACTCATTCAGAAGAAACTCGCTGATATGAACACGGAAATTGCGATTGGTCTGCAGGGATGCCTGCAAGTTGGCCGTCTGCTCGACGAGGGGAAGGCGCCTGTTGAGCTCATCTCGATGGTCAAGCGCAACTCGTGCGGCAAGGCCATCGAGATTGCTCGCAATGCCCGCGACATGCTCGGCGGCAATGGTGTCTCGGATGAGTACCATATCATTCGCCACGTGGTGAACCTGGAGGCTGTGAACACTTACGAGGGAACTCACGACGTGCACGCCCTTATCCTGGGTCGTGCTATCACGGGCCTGCCAGCATTTGTGCCTCGTATGGCACCGTAGAGCGAGTGCATCTTCCGATTGGCTAGGCGATAAAGGACTGTCGAACTAACTAACAAACTACGTACTTGTTGAATTGGAATTCGGGCTTTGGCGAAACTTTTTTTTTACTGTAGTACTGTAGTACATGAGTAGAGCGGCTGAGTGAAATCGTAAACACATTGTTGGTGCATCTGCCTGGTCACGCGAACCTGTCACAAAAATTAACTTTTAATTCAAGAGGTGCACCGTCAAGACTATATTGTGATAGAGCGAAGTCATGCATAGGTGCGACTTACTAAAGTTAGTAAGCTTAGTAGAACGAGCTTGCGGGGGGGGGCGGGGGGATCATCATACATATAAGGTTACCTTAGTGTACGATTCGTACAGATAGCGCGGATACCGCGTACAGATAGCGCGGATACCGCGTTCAGACGCGTTTCAGATACACGAACAATACTTAGTAAAAATCTTGCGGCACGAGAACAGTATCTAAAGTCCGCACAGCCTCGCAATATGTCCAAAGCTCAGCCGTCTTAAAGTACCGATTTACTGTTAGGTGATTGCGGGACACGATACCTGAAGCGCGAGACGGCCATGAAGCTACAGTAGACCACAACGAGGAGAAAACAAAATGCTGAGCGTTAACAAGCTCTGAAATCACGCGTGAAAGCAGATATCAGGCTAACGCGTGGCCGGTTACGTAGTAGTAGTACCAGTATTTCGAAGTACTTGGCGAATACGTTAGCCTCCCCTGGTCGATACCTTTGTCTTCGGCATGTACGAGAAGACCACCCCAACGCTCACAAACACGACTGGTTACGGTGCAGCGCTTACACTTGAAAAGAGCGACACCGATAAAGAAATGTGCTGCCTGCATGCCGACGGGAGGTGTAGAACTCGGCCATGCGTTGAACTTGGAGTGTTCACGGACAGCGCAGCGTTGCTGGTGCACCGCTGGTTCTCGCAAGGAAGAGGATTCTTGGTCTCGAGATTGCTCTGCGTCCGGCTCGAGTTAAGTTGCAAGTGCTGACGCGGTGGCCTTGGTGTCCCATGCTCGGATTTCGTAGTCTTTGTCAACAACATCAACAACATCATCAGCCTCTCGACGGGTGGCAAAAGCTACGTCACAAGGGGCTAGGGCAAGATCGGCACACAATCGTCAATATCTATGTGGTCCACACATACTTTGTCGCAGCAACGGTGTCCGCCCCAAGCAGTGCTGGCACACTCACTTTCGAATCTGCGCGCTCGACACCAAGCACCCAGTTCAGTTCCTCGCCCCCCTCACACCACCACCAAGATGGCCGCCTCCCCCAACAAGAAGCTCCGCGAGGCCTCGCAGCTCGACCAGCTCAAGCAGTTCACCACTGTGGTGGCTGACACGGGCGACTTCGAGCAGATCAACAAGTACAAGCCGCAAGACGCCACCACGAACCCGTCGCTGCTGTTCAAGGCCGCCCAGATGGAGCAGTACTCGGCCCTGGTGGACGACGCCGTCGCGTACGGCAAGGGTCTGTCGGCTGACCTCTCCGAGAAGGAGCGTCTGGGCTACGTCATCGACAAGCTGTCGGTGAACTTCGGCCTGGAGATCCTCAAGGTCGTGCCCGGCTACGTGTCGACCGAGGTGGACGCCCGCCTGAGCTTTGACACGGAGAGCACGATCGCGCGCGCTCACCGCATCATCGGGCTGTATGAGAAGGCTGGCATCAAGAAGGACCGCATCCTCATCAAGATTGCCAGCACGTGGGAGGGCATCCAGGCCTGCAAGAAGCTGCAGGAGGAGGGCATCTCGTGCAACATGACGCTGCTGTTCGGCTTCGCCCAGGCCGTCGGCTGTGCCGAGGCCGGAGCTACGCTCATCTCGCCTTTTGTGGGCCGCATCCTGGACTGGCACAAGGCCAAGACGGGCAAGTCCAGCTACGAGTCGCACGAGGACCCCGGCGTCGTGTCCGTGACAAAGATCTACCAGTACTACAAGAAGTACGACTACAAGACCATCGTCATGGGCGCCAGCTTCCGTAACACCGGCGAGATCACCGAGCTGGCCGGATGCGACCGACTGACCATCTCGCCCGCCCTCCTGGAGGAGCTGACCAAGTCCACGGACAAGCTGGCCAAGAAGCTGGACTCGGAGTCGGCCGCCAAGGCCTACAACGGTGAGAAGGTGTCCTACGACGAGAAGGACTTCCGCTTGAGCATGAACGAGGACGCCATGGCCACGGAGAAGCTGGCCGAGGGTATCCGCGGCTTCAGCGCCGACATCGTCAAGCTTGAGCAGATTCTTAAGGCCAAGCTCAGCGCGTAAGCGAGTCTCTGCACGGAGCTCGCCACGCCAACTTCGGCGCAGCGGTGGGCTTTCTGGCGCTGGGAACGCGCTGATGTTGTAGCGCGCCTCGAGGTTATAGGAGTTCCTGATTCGTCGCCAGCGACGTCGTAGCACAAAATTAAAAACGTACAAACAAAGAGTAACAACAGTACCCAAACCTTGCATTCATCTTGAGTCGAAGCACCGGCATTCACTTGGCTAGCGATTGAAGGCCGGTGAGGAAAAGATCGCATCAAGATCTCTCGTACTTAGTCAAGCCCCCGCAGTGCTCGTTTCATGGGAAAGTCTGGCGCGGAAAAAGGGCATCTCCACCGGGGTTTGAGTGATTCCCGCAGCCAAATTCCTAGTCGGATATTTATTGTGCTTCCCGTCCAATTTTTTGGCCTAAACCGACGCTTCACTCTTATTGGCCAGAATTACTGTATCGGGTACCATGTACCCTATTTGGATGTGGCTTCAGGTACAGTGTACCATGTCGCTGTGGGCATAATTTTGACTGTGTGGCCCACATATATCCCTTATAAACATATGGGCTATGCATTTATACAGGCTTGCGCGATTGCTTGCTGGGAACCGCGCATGGAAATTTTGAGTAGAACGCACAATATCAGCAGTGCCACCAAAATCGAGGCAAAGTTGCAGAACTGCCCACAGAATCATGTGATTGGTTAAAATGCGGGTGACAGCAAGGCTCTTCGGCCTTAAACAACAGCGCTGCGTTGAGGACGAAGACGGCGGGCGGGCGGGCCAATACCTTCAGCTTCGGTACTAAGATACAGTGATTGTCTGTGGATGGGAGAGGTACGCGATTACTCTGCGCTAATGCCGTGGCTTTTGTGTGTTGGGAGCAGGTGCGCACGCTGGAGCCTGTGCTGACAGAGAAGGACCACGCGCAGTTCTTCGTGGGCACGAGCACGTAGAACCAGCCCAGCCAGGTGATACAAAGACTCAGCAGGCAGCAGTGACAACGTCTTGGGTCCGACCGAAGCTAGCGGGACGGATAGATGACACCAAGGTCGTCCAGTTCATTACCACCCTCGATGCGTCGAAGGATAGAAGGTGGGCCAACAAGCCATGCCACGTTCTCGCGGCATGGGCCACGCATCACCACCAGCACATTCGACACTAGACTGCAACCGATGAGCCCCGCGGTTGATTCAGATGCACGCCAAGCTCAACATCTCTACGACGACGCCTTCGCCGATCCTTGCTGATCGAGTCTGGCAGCGGGGTGGGTGTCGCTCGACGTGTGGCAACAGAAGCAGTCTGCTGTCATCGTATTATCGCAGGCCAACGGTAATGAGCTGCTTGTATATTTCCTCTCTAGCTTATGCGAGTAATTTAGATGTCGTTGAACTTTCAATTTCTCAGTTCTCATCACCAACATACAGCAATATCCACCTCAAGGGAATACCGCAAGCAACGTAGGGGCAGCCATTGACTACGTACTCGCCCGATTGGATTGCTTCATCAGGTGTTTCTTGCTGTTCGTTTTTGTTGGGACACCGACGAATATTGTGGCCTGTGAAGCCACAGCCACCGCACGTGTAAGGAGCTCACACACGACGGGAGGGTCCGTCTTCGTGAGATCGGCACCTGGACAATCGAGGCTTGCACACTTCATGAGCGGACGACGCGCTGGTTCGAGGTATACGCAGAGCTCCTCGGACCTTCCTTCCGGATCCTCCTTTGGGTAGCTTCTCCTTGGCGTCGGCTGTCCGCGGCAAATATACGCCCTTAAAGACACAAAGTGAACATGAAGTCCACTTGAGCTCTGGGACGCAAAACAAACTCTGATTATCTCTTATATCTCTCTTTCTCTCTTGACTATCATTTCTTTTCTTCTTTCTCTTAGTATCTGGGTTTCTGGCGGTCTCATCTGCTCGAATCACACGCGCTTCTGTGTAAGACTGAGTTTCAGTATACTCGGGCGTCACGTTGAACTCGGGGGAGCCGGTCACTCATCAAGCGATGGCGAAGATCTTGGCGGCCAGACTGTGTGATCTGGCGCGCTGTCGGAGCTTGATTGGTCGGTCTTGAAGGTATCTTGCTTAGGCGTGGCACTGTCCGGCACTGGCCTCAGGTCTGCACGTGCGGCTGACTTGGCACGCTCCTGCATTATCTCTCATTGGTCGGAATGTACTTGGGTACATTGGTCATCCGGATTGTCATTCATCCGGGCTCGCATCGGGTCATTCGAGTTGTACGGTCATCACCTCTACACTGCGAGACAACCACCACGATGAAGACAACCAATGCTCAAGTTACCAGTGCCACGGATCACCCTGAAGAATGCGCAGGACAAGAAGGTGGGGCATGTGCACGCAGAGCAGCTCTCCCAGGCGGAACAGCGCATTCCATATTCTTTGGGTCTCACCCGTGGGGTCTAGCCCCGAAAAAACTTTTGCGGCCGTCGCCGGTGGATATGCTTGTGGGTTTTTTAAATACACGAAGATGCCTTTGTTTTAAATGTAACAGTCGGCTAAGTATACCCCCATGCGTCTTTTAGTTCTGCCTTATCGTGAAAACGCATCGGAAGGCCATCGCAGACACATTTACGCTCTGCTATCTATCTCTTGTCTTCTGTGTTGTGCCCTGCTCGTTCAGGCAAGACATTAACTTCCTTCAAGGTCCGTATATCTCCAATTTGCATGTTGCTATTATGATTAACCAGTGCTACATCTTCGTATTCTGACATAGAAGGCTATAGAATGCCGTTGCTGGACCTAGCAGCTAGGCATGGCCGAAAAGAAGTTCTCATGCACGACTTTTTCTTGTCAGCTGAAGCTCCCAGCTTCTTTCTAAGGGATGCAGCTCTCAATGATCTGAAATCTATCAAACAGATTTCTTCTCGTGGGAATAAAAAAAAGTGGAAATGTGAAGGTACAAATTGCCCGTGGTCCGTGACGCTGTCAGTGCGTCGGGGTGAGAACAAGAGGACCACAAAGCTGGGTGCTGTTCCTACAGGATCATGGTACATCAGCAGGTTGCATTTAACTCATGGGGATCTGTGTGATGCAATGCCTATTTGTTCGGTGCGCCAAATTCGGGCTCTTCGTGGTTTCCAGGCGGCTATTGTCCAAGGACAGCAGTCATCGATTTTACGTGTCGTCGAATCAGTAAAACCTATCGACAACCTCGACCTGAGTGGGCAGAAAGCCTCTGTTTATCGAGCAATTGCAGCCGAGATTTCAGATCGATCTGAAGCAGTTGAGCAGCACATTGGTTTCGACACACAAGTGAGTTTTGTTAAGAAGTTTGAGCACTTGAATCCTGGCTCGCGAAGCTGTTGCCAGCTTGACAGCAAATGCCGCTTCTTTCGGGCTTTTGTTGCAGTTGGTTCGGTTATTGCACAGTTGAAAAACTTGTTGCCAGTTTTCGAGATTAATGACACGCACATGAAAAACCCACTATACAACGGGGTTTGCCTGACAGTACTTGGTAAAGATGGGAACAAAGGTAACGTGCTCGTAGCGCTGGCATTCGTACCGAAGGAAACGAAGTGGAATTTTGCGTGGACTTTTGCGAACTGCATTGCTGCCGGGGTTAACTTAAGTGAAGTCGCTTTATTCAGCGATCGAGGCAAACAACTCGGTGCGCAGCAGTTGCTGTCTCGTCTTGGCATTCAGATCAATTTGAAGTTTTGCTCTCTGCACATCGTTTTCAACATCTGCGACCAATTCAAATCTGTTGATCCAGACATCAAAAGAGTGAAGCCATTCGTGTTCAAACTGCAGGCGTGCGCTTCACGACGCGGCTACGAAGCAGTGCTGGAGGAAATTCGCTCTGAGTTCCCATTTCCGTTGCATGCAAATACCGAGAAGAAAGAGTTTGTGCCCGATTACCTTCGTCGTATTCATCCGACTAGCTGGTCTCAGTTTGGAAACAGCATACACGACAATGAAGATAAGAAATACCAAGAGGAGCATTGGAAAAATATTCCGCCGTACGGAAGCCCTCTAGCACTATGCGGTGTACGTACAACCAGCGGCGCCGAAGGAGAGAACAATGCACTCCTTTAGAATGGGTTGCGGACTAAACAAGTTCCTGGAGCATTTGTTCAATTTTGTACTCGGTTACTTGCAGTCGCATCTGAAAATGAGAGCATGGGTGAAAGCGCATCATGACGTCACTCCAAAAGTGAAAAAGCTATATGAGGGACCTTTTTTCAAAGGTATCATTATCGATTAAACCTCAAAACCGAGCGAGATATACTGCGTTTTAAATGGCTCCTTTAGCTACGTTTTGACGCTTTCAGCTCCACGAAAAGTCAAATACCAAAACACTTATGGGCGTCGGCGCGAGAAGCCTCTGAACAAAAGTTTTTTATCGATTTTTTGTTTGTTTTTGTTTTAAGTTCTTAAAACGCTGCTCTTTCGAATGGTGCTATCGGCACCTCTTGAAGCACATCTGAACATTGTCAAACATCAATTTTAAGTTGGCTGCTGGAAATATTTTGAGATCTGGCTTCATTTGAAAGTATCACTAAGTGTCTGCCAGATTATTCGAAAGTATCATAGTTCTTAGACTGCAGCAAACATACCTTCGTTGTCCACGGCAGTCTTTACAGCGATACGTGCAGCTGCGCGCTCTCGGGTCCAAGTACTCAACATTTAAGAACGTGAAGTACTTGGCGCGTCGGCTCTCCAACAAGTTCGACGGCAGCAGCATGTAATCCTTCGCGCTGTAGTACCTGCCAGTGTGTATCCACCCACCTACTTCATCCGGAGGCAAACGGGCACCACCTACATCGCTCGCAGCGACGCGACTAACTGCCTTAGATGCGCACGCTTTCCGACAATACATTGTTTACTATAGCTCATAATGTCCTGGAGCCGCTCTACCTCACCCGCCAGGGGAACCACCGTCCCCACCAACTCAGCTAGCACAGAGATGCAGCGCCCAGACGAGGAGCCGCTGTTGGCATTGCAGTCGTCGTCCGAGTTGCACGCGCCTCTCGCAGCAAGGCTGCCTGCGCCAGTGTCAGTCACTGTCGGGCCCTCCAATCAGATGTCCTCTGGCACGGGGGCTGTCTTCTTTTGTTCTTTTCTCGAAAGTTTGAAATCACCCTATCTCACCTCACCCAACTTCAGAGGCCTCTAGCGAAAACCTAAAAAAACACGTAGTGATACTTTTGAAAAAAGGTCCCTCATATGATAAAGAGTTACAAGCGGCCAGGCCTTCTGAAAATGACGTTGCAGTATCGTTTTGGGGCACCGGCAGAATAAGTTATTCCGTGGATCGCCATGAAATGCAAAAAAGAATTATTCAGCATATTGCAGCAATTTCAAGTACAAGATGGCAACCTGTAATTGTAGTTTGTGCAAACCTGTCAACTTACGTTCGAGATCGTCGCAGCCCCCCAGAAGCGCCTGTTCACCTTGAGAAACAACAACATCTACAGACGAATGGGGAGGATGCGGTGGCGGTGAAGCGAGAGAACATGGCGTGCCCTGCTAAAAAGCCGCTCGACGGCATTCGAGGTAGGTGGGATGAAGCGCACACCATGGTACACCTGGACAGCAACGCGCTGCTTCTTGCGCGCGCGCAAGGCGCGATCAGCAAAGCCAACGCGGTCGTCGTATTCGTCTACGCTGTCGCTGAGGCCAGAGATTGGCACCGTGAAGTCCTTCAAAATGCTGCGCTGCTCCGCGGACAGCTCAGCCTCCTTCCCCAGAAGTACTTGGACGCAGGCGTTTTCAAACGCCGCGCTCTTTACGATCGGCGCCTCCGCGCCAAGGTACTCGACAACCGACGGGTGCCGCTCAATTAGAGCGTCGAAAATGTCACGCACGTCCAGCAGCGTGACATTTTCGTCGCTCTGGAGCTTCTTGGACGCCGACTTGAACTCGCGCAGGTCGTCCTGAAGCGATACCAGCTTGTTTTCTTCGTGGCGGGTGGGCATCAGCTCAGCAAGCTCGTCGTCCGACATGTCAATAAAGTCCTTAATTGCAAAAAAGCGCTTGACCATCCTGTACGTCGAGTCCCAGCGTGTACTCTGACGCAGCACAGGTCTCAAAGAAGTGTTTTTCCTAAAATGCAAAAAGTCATATTTTAAAAACAAAATTGCAATAGATTATACATAAAATCACAGTAAACTTACCAAAGTTTCGCAGAGTGGTTGAGGTTGCGTAATTTACGCATGAGGTCCTGGATTTTATCCAACAACGAGTCGTGGTTGGCCATGAACTTCTGCACAGCGAGGTTCAGTCGATGCGACGCACAACGAACAAGCGGAACAGCCAGAAGATTGGCCAACTTGGTGTTGACGGCGCAATTGTCGCCGACGAGGTAGATGACATCCTCAACTTTACGGTTGTAAAAAGGGAGAATCCCCTCCAGAAACTTGACGTGGCTAGCCGAGGTGCGGTCGGTAACATCGTCGTCGATCAAGGGCGCGAAAGCCAAGAGAACCTTGTCAGCTCGGCCGTCGTGTTGAAAACCCGCGAAAACCGCAAGGTAATGTTTCGATTGGAACGCCCACCCATCAAACATGATACCGAATTTGACGGGGAGAGCCAGACCGATGTCGATCTCGACTTGCACGACTAATCCGGCGTACTTCAGCAGCGTTTCCGTCGAAATGTGCTCCAAGTTGGTGTGCTTTGACACGAACGGGTCTTCGCACCACGAAAACGGCAGGTTGCAGGTTGTCACCCAGTCCAGCCAGCAGAACACAGTCTGCGACTTCTGGTCGATGAAGCTAACCAACGTGGCGGTGTTGGTGCCGCTGGCCATCATCGTGACGACAAAGTCGGGGTGTCGCTTGAGGACGTGGTCGAACAAGTCGCTGTAGCCGGTCTTAGGCGCTCGTTTCCGCACTACAGAGCACTGGCAGCGAAAGTATGCCGTAGTTTCATCTTGGGCATCAGTGATGACCTTGTAGAAGTAGTTACAGACCTGACGGGTGCTGAAGGGGTTGTTGGTTGCCATCTCGATTCGAAATGAGGCTCAGAAACCAACGTAGAGATCGATATCACACTAAGTCGCGCTCACTGCGAAGAAGCCGCGACAGCCAGTCCTTTAAACGAGCAATTACAGCAGCTACGGCAAAAAGTGTAATTACGTAAAAACACTTTTATATCTGTAAAAATACATTGTAAAAAGTGGGGTCGTAAGTTATTCCACTTTTTCTGGCTGGGCGCAAAATAAATTATTCCTTACTAATAATTCCGTATACAGACGTCAATACAGTCTTGCACAATCAGAAATATCTCTGTTATGCTATTCACCTCTTACTGGTGATACCGGATCTCTTGATCGTATTTGTAATGATATCGGGCACACGAATGACAATTTTATGGTTACCTGCATTTCGTGTAATGTAGCGCGTAAAAACATGAGCATCAGTGCTTTCCGTCATAAAAAGCTTCTCGAATATAATTCAGATAAGTTGGTTTACTCTATAGATGAGGAAGAAAAAGACATCTACGACAAGATGAAAAATAACATTGTCGGCGGTCCTTCGATTATATTTAATCGATACGCTAAACGTAAAGAGACGGATATTCGAGGTGGTAAGAAGTGTATGAAGGTTATCGGCTATGACGCAAATGCTTTCTATCTTTGGGCACTAGGCAGTGAGATGCCTTGCGGACGATTAACCACTATCGAGCCTTATCCAGAAATTATCGATGATATCATGAATGATAAGATATTCGGCTTTCTTGAATGTGATATTATAACACCTGAACACCTCAAGGATTACTTCTTTGAAATGACAGCTATATTCAAAAACGTTGAAATTGACCCAGATGATGAGAGCGTTGTCGATTCTCATATGTTTGAGTACAATCAGGAGTGCAAGAAGAAATTCAGGGAAGATAAATCTACGAATTTTGCCACGAAGGCTCTTAAGCTTATTGGCAGCTATTTCGGTGAAAAGATTCTCATCTACACGCCTCCTCTCAAATGGTATCTAAGTCATGGAATGGAAATCAAAAACATGTATAGTTTCATCAAATGCAATGGACATCGTGTATTCAAAACCTTCAAGGATCAGGTTTCAGATGCTCGTCGCGCAGGTAAAAAAGACAAGACTAAGAAAATGATTGGTGATATGATGAAACTGGTAGGCAATAGCGCTTTTGGACGCTCTGGTATGGACATGACGAAACACAAGAGCGTAAAATACGTTCACTCGGATGAAGCAGCTTTCAAGAGAAAGGAACACTTTACTTTCCATGATATGGCAGAGCTCGGAGGTGCTTGGGAGATTACCATGAAAAAAAGAAGTATTAGGGCGAAAACCCCAATTCATCTTAGTATTGCGATCTATCAGCTTGCAAAACTTCGAATGTTACAGTTCTACTATGATTTCATTGATTATTGCATTGATCGAAGTGATTTCCAGTATCAGGAAATGGATACCGATAGCGCATACATCGCATTCAGCAGTGATAAACCATTTGAAGAGTGTATTAAGCCTCACTTAGGTGAAGAATTTAAGAGACGAAAATACGAATAGTTCCTTTGAGATTATGATGAGAAGCTGTGCGCGTATGATCAGACTACACCAGGTTTATTTAAGAAGGAATGGCAAGGCGATGCTATCGTTGCTATATCTTCGAAAATTATAACTGTTACATGCCTGACGAGGAATATAAGTTAGATAAAGATAAATGGATTGTAAACGAAAATGGTGAGGATAAGGTCAGATATTTCAAATTATCAGCTAAAGGTGTTCAAAAGCGGAAAAACATCGATCAACTAATACCGGAAAAAATTGAAACAATCATTCGCGATCAAATAACTCTCAAAGCCGTTAACAGTAGCTTCCGCATTTGTAAGAAGAATAAGGCAATTATCACCTACAGACAAAGCAAAACGGGATTGAGTTATTATTACAACAAGCGACAGGTGCTCTCGGATGGTACCGACTTCCTCCGCTTGTAGTCGACAACCTCATATAAGTGCGGCCAATCATATCCCTGCATTTTAGGCCGCTTAACACCTCCGCTTATAAGTTCTGCTACTATCATTTAGAGACATTCCAACCGGTATTGCACCGGTTGCGTCGACTGGACCCGCGCATTTTGCGTTGAGAGAAGCAGCCGAGAGAAAGGGGTCAAGGTGCTTCGGTCGCGCTGTAGGTGGGGGAAGGGGGGCCGTGGCTAATGCACTCGCTGGTTGGTGCAGTGCATGCAGCTGCTCCGGTGTTTCCCGCACTGCTGTCCACGTCAAGCGGAGCTACTGCAGTTGCTCCGTGGACTTGCTCGTGAGCTCAAGCACGAGTGCCCTCTAGAGGAGCCGATGCAGGGCTCAGTGAGGAACGGCAAGGGCAAGAAGAAAAGTGAGGCCAAAAGGAATAGGTACAAAGTCACCTCGTACAGCTGAAGATGATATATTGACATGGATTAATCACCGTTGTAATGAAGGCATTCCTATCTCACCTAAGATAGGATAGCAATAGAGCCTTAAGATGAAAGCATGCCTTGAGATGTAGCATCCGAGCGCTGGGATATGACATCAAATACTTTGATGCGTCGTGTATATGGAGACATGCATATAAGCCTCGCCTCAAGCTGTACGACAGCTAAAAGCCCCCGCCAGTGCGTGACCATGGCATAATAAGTAGACTATATGGACCAAATAGGAAGGTTAAATTTCAATTTAGTAGGGATGTTTGTATTGATACTGATTTTGTGATCCATATCGGCTTTATTTAGTACTTGAACCGGTTACCAAAATCGGACGGCCCTTTTTCTGAATGGCACACTGTACCGGCATGTACCCTGTCTACTATAAGCGGAGCAACTGCTCCATTACCAATCTAATTACGCGCACCTAGTCTCAAGCATCTATATTCAAACCATTTCATAATAGTGGGAGCTTTTATGGCTCATTTTTTTGTCGTATACTATAGAGACAAATGGAGACCTTACTATCAAAGTTATATCATGATCCGAAAACCGGTTACGTAGGCGTTCAAGCACTCTATCAAAAAGCGCAGGAGATCGAACCTAAAATTACATTAAAAAATGTTAAAGACTGGTATGCCAATCAAACCGATATTCAAGAGCAGAAACGCAGCTTTGATGATTTCAAAATTACTTCACATAGCCCGAATGCTTGGCAAGCGGATTTAGCATTTTTCAAAAGTAAAGTGATACTGACGGCTGTTAATATCAATAGTCGAATTGGGTTTGCACATATTCTAAAGAATAAACAGTGGAGTAGTGTAACGAAAGGTATTAAATTGCTTGAAAAGCAGAAAGTTGACATCCTGACAACTGATAACGGTTCCGAATTCATGAATGCTCAAGCTCAAGCTTAAGTAGTAATATCCAGGTACAGTTGTGGTAAAAAAAATTACTCACCCCAAAAAGCCACCCAAAAGCCCCATTTCTATCGAAATAACCCAAGAAAAAATAAAGTAGACAAGACCTCTCGACCCCCTCTGATGCGAAGGAGGTACCCTCCACACCTCCAAGTACCACAAATAGTATAAACACCTCTCAAGCAAAGCATGAAATATTCTATAGAAAGTGAGTTGATCCTAATACATGAATATAGTAAGTATAATAACAAGATATATACGATCAACCGATCCAACCAACCAACCATGAACAACATCAAGCAAACCATCGAGGATATTCTAAAAGAAGAGGCTCTAAGTTTCGAAGTAGAGTTTCAACACGTTGATGTGTATTTCGACGATGAAGAGTTTGATTCCGATGATGACCATGAGTTCATTCAAAACCGTACTATGGATATTAATGAAATGACCTTTCGAGAATATTCTTATGAAGTTGATTGTAAATTTACTCAATTTATTTCTTTCCCCAATGAACCTGATCATGGTTATTTAATTCGAAAGCAGCTCATTAGAGAGATTTTAGAATGGGATTTCAAGGAAACGGGGGAGTTAAATCTTTTGATGTCTCTCTATAGACGTAGAGTCGCAAATATTAAAAGATTATATAAGGTTTTTATCAATGAGGAGAAATGCGTTTGCGATTTCGAATGCGAATGTGTAGTCAATTTTCATAAAGCGTTGATGGGTGATATTAAAATGTATAAAATGCCGAAAATGAGTCTCAAACCATGGGTTGAAAAGAAGATGCTTTCGATATTCATCGAATCGACTAAAAACATATTCTTCTATTATATCAATGAGAAGTGTAATCTCTATAATCGATACTTAAGGCTATATAAATCGACAAAAATCACGGGTTGTCGTCGAGTCAATAGAACCTATACTAATGCTGAGCGTAAGTATCAAAAACAGTGTATTGATAACGCGCGGGATGAGTTAATGGCTTATAATAATCATTTAAGCAATGGAGGTATCGACAACGATATTAAGCTTCATTTTAATAAATTAAAAAAGGTGCTATTGGAAATGAAGAAATTTTAAGACTATAAAATTCAGAATATTTTTTTTCAATCCTGATAAAAAGTCATCTATAGTATATAGATAACAATGACTTACTCACCGGAAACTTACCAACGCAACAAGGAAGCGATCCTACGGGCGCAGAAGAAGTATTACCTCAAGAATCGTGAGAAGCGCTTAGCAAACCAGAAGAAATACGATGACGAGCATCGTGAGCAAATTCGCGAGCGACGTAAGAATGCATTAGCGTTAGCAAATCCAGAAACTGATCAAAAGTAATTTAATATTTTTTTGAAGTTGACTTTAGTCAGATAGATATAGAAAGTGATCCTGATACAAGGACTAAACCATATAGAAA
>JAHQIV010000401.1:0-22074 GCA_030463285.1 Phytophthora europaea
CGAAGCTATGTACTGCTATTGATGAGCTGATGTAGGTGAGCATTTTTTTTTAATCTAAAAAACAATTAAAGACAGGTAAAAACTCGCATTCTTTAAGTCTTACGTACTCAACACCTCCTTGCTCTTAAAGCCAAGATCGAGGCGGCAGATCAGCAAGTTGAAGCCCTCTCCGAACTTGAGAAGAACGCACACCATGAGCTAACCAATGCAAAGATTGAGAAGCTCGAGATAGAGAAGGAAATTCTCGTCGTGGTGAAGCAGATGATCGAGCTTAAGCTTACCAACTTTCGTCAAGTATGAACTGCAGTACTCAAGCTTGTCCATCTTGACTTGGGTCTGGGCTTGGTGGTTGAATGCGGAATGAGCTGTTTGTGATCTTTAGAGCTTTAGATCTGCGGCTTTGAAACTCCTCCTGCAGGGTTGGTTGCTCCTTAAGCTCTCAGCTACTTGAGGGGGCGTGCGGTTGAAAACCCCTGTATGACGCTTCTAAGGCTGATGAGAGGTTTCGAAACTACCTTCTGAAGCGATAGCGTGTTCTTTCGCTCTAAGGTGGTCGAGAGGTGGTGCCGCTAAACACGTTGCATCGCGTTAGAAACGCTTAGCCCTATTCTCGTGGTGAAATATCGGTAAGAAAAAAAACTGCCGGTGTAATGTGCCAGCTATTACTACTGACGTCGTCCGGGTTACCGCCGAACTTGCTGATGTACTTGTGCACCCACTCGAAAGCCTGCGTCGAGTCCCAAACGCACAGGTTGGAAACCCCACCCTCGTGCTGGTACGTCGGACCGTTGGTGAGACCGGTGATTCCCACACGGTAGTTGTATGCTACGAAGACGAAGTCTTGGGTAAGGTCGAAGAGGCCCTCGGGCGTATTCTCCGACTTATAGCCACCCGTGAAGCCACCACCGTAGGTCCACACGAGGACCGGCAGGTTGCGTCCCGCAGCGTTGGCAGGAGCCCACACATCAAGGTACAGGCAGTCTTCGGAGGTCTTACACCCAACATCGGCATCAGCCAAGTTGCCGATATTGATCTCCGTCTCGACGTCGGGCCACTCGGGGGCCGCGAAGCGGAGACCACCGGTCGGCACCTTGGCGAAGCGGATGTTCTGGTACTTGTAGTACCCGACGGTGGTGTTGCCTCCGACGGCCTGGACGGTGGTGTAGTCGAGCTCGACGGTCGGCAGCGACGAGGACGACGATCCACTGCTAGTGGTGGAGTTGTCGACGAAACTTTGCACCGTGCTGGTGGCAGCGAATGCAGGAGCCACGACGACGGCGGCGGCCATGAGGAGAGCGTAGACGCGCATGTTTGCTGGACGGTGGGTGTGGTGTGGCTTGAGGAGTTGTTGCTCGACGGCAGGTAATTTTGAGAATGAGAGGAATAGCCGTCAGCTTCGGCTCACGCTCATTAGCCGAACTTATGGCAAGGCCTTTCATTGACCAAGAGTCGAAATCTACCTACCTACCTGCGTGCGACAGTTGCTTTGCATTGAAAGGCATGCCGGTTGTACAGCTGGACCACAAAAGTAATAATCTACAGGCCGTTTTTCGCTCCAGTAGTGACCCCCCCCCGTACGGTTAGCTGAAAGTCACTTTCAAAGTGATCAGCTTGTCGATCCCCAGCTATCTGTTGCGACTGGATTGCCAACACAAAGAGAACGGTACTCTGTGCTGCCCTACCAGCTTTTAAAAGACCAAAGACCAGGATATGTATGCTCGGTACAACTACCGGATATAGTGAGTCTGAACCTGCCACGAATACGTGAGCACCCGCAGCAAACGAGTCATTTTGAAGCTCTCTCAACAAGATGCCGCGTTTGGTACCACCACTTGATGTGGACGCAGGCTGTTCGGTATTACGTCAAGTGCTTTTGGAAACGTAATCGAATGGTTTTGAGCGATTGTGCACGAAAAGAACCAGCTGAAGAGCTACGAGCTGACGCAGCCCGTCAACATGTTCTGTGCAAGCAGCTCCACTGGCCTGGAGTCTCCAGAGATCACCAGCCCCTCTACCAACAACAGGTACGAGGTTTGCTGTTGCCGCACGATTGTACTTGGCGTGCTTGTCAACTGGCTGATACAGTACGAGGCACTTTGCGAACGATTCCTCACTTCAGCCATCACCCGTTTCACGATTCTATGTGTTGATCACTGTTAAGACCGCGATTGTAAATGTGCCACACTTGGCAGAGCTCGGACGCTGCGAGTTTAATCATCGCGGGCTTTCGGTGATGCACGACCGTCTTGGTGTGTGTACCAGTGAGATTGGCTAACGTTATTTGTTAAATCTCCACGGGTAGAGACGGCCTGCACCTTTGACGCTGTCGATACGGCAGCGTCGTACGTCTGCGGCACTTGGCCAGAATTCGGAGTTCTCTGAAATTTATTTCAGATCAGTCCGAGTATATCAGTGATCACATTCGCTCAAAAACTATACAATTTCTTGTCTAAAATTAGAGAAAAAGCACAATTAGCTCTCGTGTTAGTTCAACATTCAGGCGACATCTCACATTTTCACCTTAAATTATGACAATAGCCTCATGACGCATTGTCTAGTGCCCATAATGAGCGAGGATGCGGAGAACGCCTTCGTGATCATGGGCTACAGCGTCAAGTTCCCGCGCGGCAAGCTACCGTTCCCGACACACTTCGTGGTCATGAAAAAGGTGCTGACGACTCTCAATACGGAGCAGCACGCGCTGCTCGAGTCGCCAGACAGCGGCAAGACGCTGGCGCTGCTGTTCTACTGTAGAAGAAGTTTGTGCGCGAGAAGGCGGCGGCGCTCAAGAGGGGGCAGGAGGACCCCAAATTCCGGCGGCAGCAGGAGGAGGCCCAACTGCACAGACGACGAGGTGGCGGTCACGCAGCCCAGTGGCTTCAACGACGACACAGCGCCGACGGCTGCTAGATGAGCACCAGGAAGCGGGAGCTGAGGACCGACAGCACCACCACCAAGCGGACGCAGGAGCATAAATCCTTCGCCTTCGCAGCGGCGGACGCGGGAAACGCCCAACCACCGCAGCAGCAGGCGGACAGCGCCAAAGTCGGGGAGGACGCAAACCCAAGCAGAAGCTCGTGCTGCCACCGTGCAACTACTAAGGCGTCACTGGAGGCTCAGCGGTGCAGCCAACATGTAGTGGGCACAAGGTATTCGGCTTGGTTGCCGCAGCTACAGCAGCGGCTGAGCGAGGCAAGTCAAGGGACATTCGGCTCTGACGACTGGCGAAGAGTTAGTCGCCGAACGAAGTCTCTGTGTTGATCACAGGTGGACCCAAATGTGTCCGACGGCTGCAAGACGTGGACAATGGGTGCAGCTCTGTTTATCTCGGAAAGGCAACGAAGTGCCTGACCGAGCGGCATAAGGATTTAGTATGGTCAACTGCATGTTGTATATTTTCAGGGCTGTGTCGTGAGCAGGTGGCCTCTGCTCACGCCAGACCGAACCTCTGGGAGCGCGTCTTGGTGAGAACGAGCTGGTGACTACCAGACTCACGATCTCTCCACGCCTCCCACTTTTCATTTGTCAAGTGACCTACACGTCAATACACTTGACCCTATTTCCGTGCGGGTTGGTCCCCGCATCGACAGTCTTAGAAGTTTCGTGGACTTCAGACCCGGGAATACTAAAAAAAAATGCTTGAGTAGAATTACCCACTGCTGCGACGCTGACAACCTTCGACCGCGCCACACAGTGGAACTGAAGCCATTTCAAGATCTGACGACCGAGCCAGATCTGATCTGTGTAATCGTCGGTGGACTCTCAAGGACCCAGCTGGCTGTGCAAGATGATGCGCGCCGCGGGCACGGACGGACCGACTGGGACCGTCCCTCTGTTTACTCCGATTCTGCCGCCCATGATCGAGTCAGTCTCTCATGAGGCACTGGTGAAGTGGAAGCGGGATCGACGCGACTACGAGTCGAAGATGCAAGCACGCTGCCGTGTGTCCGGTGAGGACTACGACGCGGTAGTGCCGTCAATTCGCGACTCGTTCGAGCCTCGTCTTCTCGAGGTGTTCTGTCAGCTGCAGCTCAACGTGGAGCCGGTCGACGCTACGGAAGGCATGCTGACTGCCGAAATCGAGCACATCGTGAGCAGCATCAAGAACGCGAAGCTGCCGGACATCAAGGAGTTGTTCAAGAAGGAGCTGCGCATGAAGAAGGACGAGAGTGATGTGAATGCGCGACTCATGGACTACTACAAGAACTTCAACACCATCGTCGAGGACAACGGTTTGACGGAGTGCTTCAGTGGAGTCGCCGGCACGAAGGAGAAGTGCAAGCGATTAGTTTCGAGCCTGTGGCCGAAGTCGCTGAAGGACGAGGTGAAGCAATGCGTCCGTTTCACTCACATGGAAGCTGCGAAAGACCCGAGGGTGTTGTTCAGACTCATTCTGGAGAAAGCGACGGAGTTCGAGCGACAACATCAGCGCCTGCGTCTACAGAAGCGTGATGCGACTGGCCAAGGCAAGGAGAAGCCCAAGTCCCATCAGTCGGCAAAGCCAAAAAGGCGTTGGGAAAGAGAAGGCGCCAGCAGTGGCAACGACGGCGAGTTCAATGGCGTCGGCGGGCGGGACCAAGACCGACAAGAAGTCGAAGCGACCCAGTTCGTCGACGCCTCCGCCAGGACCTTGTCCTAAAATGCAAGAAATGAATTGGCTGCGTGAGTGCCCGACTGCCTCTCGGAAAGACAAGGAGGAGTTTTGGACGAAAATTTATAACGCGCAATAAGAAAACCAAGTTGAAGCGGCTTGGAGAACTGCTGCCATCTACTGATCGTGTAGTGACGCTGAACGGCAAGCTGGAGCTGCCGTACTGCCCCGACAGTGGATCGGACTACACCGTGATTGGTCACTCGCATTGGAACGAGTTGAAGGCCTTGGACCCCAGTGTGGTTGCAGTGGAGTTGGAGGAGCCGATTTTGAATCAGACCTTTGGTTCTTCAACGGTGGCAGCCAAGTACAAGGCTAAGATTCACGTGATTATTCACACGGCTGTGGGCCCGGTCCAGCCGATGGCTGGGGTTGATGTCCTTGTGGTGGACGTCAACGATGGTGAGTTCATCAGTGGCAACGACTTACTCACATCATTGGGCATTGACGTCGATCGTCAATTGCAGCAGCTAGCTACGCGGAGTGAAGATGAAACTAGTGGTGATCCGATCGACTTGGAGGCTGATGAAATGCCTGTCAAGATCGATGGGTCAGAGTCGAGTGGAAGTGATGACATCTTTGCGGCTGTGGAGCGGCTGATCGATCGCGCAGTGGAGAACGGGTTTCCATTGGAGCATGTGGACACACTGCGCACTATTTTCCCACGCGTACGATGTGTGGCGCCTGGAATTGCGTGATGACCCTCCGGCCAATGTCTCACCACTCGAAGTGCGTTTGAAGGACGGGGCTCGCCCGACGAAGTGTAAGCCCCGCAAATATCCTCCGCATGCTCGACAATTTTTACGGGAATTTAATGGTCGTCTTGTGGAACTAGGACTGGTCTATGAGAACCCAAAGAGTCGATGGTCGAGCCCCGTCTTGCCTGTCAATAAGTCTGCAGACCCGATGTATTTGCGCCAAACAACGGACTACAGGGCAAGAAATGAGCAGACCGACGTCATGGCAGCTGTGATGCCAATTCTCTCTCTAGCACTGGAGAATGCACGCGGAATGAAACAATTTGGACTTTTTGATTTTCTTAAAGGTTTCTGGCAACTATCTCTGGCCGAACTTTGTCAAGAGTTCATGTCTTACATGACCGACGAGAAGATCTTCACTCCTCGGCGTGTACCTCAGGGATGTGCCGATGCTGCCATCCATTTCCAGAAGCCTATGGAGGAGTGCTTTGCAAGTCTCCTCTACAAACATTTGCTGATCTGGATTGATGACTTGTTGCTGTACGCCAACGAAATTGAGGTGTACCTGCAGAAGCTCGGTGAGCTGTTGGCGCTGTTCAATCAGTTTGGGTTGAAACTGAGCGTGAAAAAGACGAGTCTCTACCAGACAGAGGTGAAGTGGTGAGGACGATTGATTGATGAGCATGGAGTTCGTCACGATCCGACAAGGATTGACACACTACAATCGCTATCGTATCCGACTACTGCTGGAGAGCTCCAACAGTTTGTTTGTGCGATCAACTGGATGCGTGAGAGCATCGTGGATTTTGCATGCCAAGTTGCGCCCCTGCAACACCGTCTTGATCAAGCTTTGGCCAGTACCAAGCGCACTCGCCGTGCAGCAGCTGGGATCGAGATCGAGTTGGACAGGGAGGAACGAGCAGCTTTCGACACGGTGAAGGAGATGTTGGCGAACTCGGCGACTCTCGCCTTCCCCTATGATAACGCTACGACGTGTTTGTTCACGGATGCGTCGGACGTCAGCTGGGCTGCGATCATCACTCAAGTCAAAGACTATGATCCGAAGCGCCCAGCCACCTAGCAGCAACACCAACTCATCCCGTGCATGAGTCGAACGTTCACTGACAGCCAGCTGAACTGGACTGTCATTGAGAAGGAAGCGCTGCCGATTGTTCTAGCTTGTGAGAAGATGGAATATCTGTTGCTGCGACCTAAACCATTCCGAATGTTCTGTGATCATAGAAATTTGATCCACGTATTCGCGCCGCATGAATGTGTGAAGAAACACATAAAGGGCAAGCTGCTCAGGTGGGCGATGAATTTGATGAATTTTCGATACGTTTTGGAACACGTACCGGGTCCGGACAACGTCTGGGCCGACATGATATCCCGATGGGCTAGGAATCATGCTCCAGTGGCGACTGTGAAACGAATCAAGGCAGTGCGTCGACAACCGACGTCGAGCAGGCCATTGCCGTCGAGCAGGCCACGACTCCGACCTCTTGATGACGAGAACTTCGTCTGGCCTATCATCGAGGAGCTGATGACGATTCAGGGGCAGTATCAGGCACCAGGGGGAGCTGAAACCACTGCGGATGATCTGATCAAGGTGGGAGGACGATTTTGGGTGCCAGTGGAAGCAACCGAGTTGATCCAGAGGCTGTGCATTGTGGCACACTGTGGAAGCCAAGGGCATCGAGGGCCGATGGCCAGGATCAACCACCTTCAACGTCTTTTCGTGATTGACCGTCTGAAGGAGACAGTGGCGAAGTTCGTGAAGGACTGCTTGCTGCGTTTGCATTGTCGAGGGGGGGGGGCAGGATTATCCCCAGTCCCTGGGGCGAAGTGATCGACTGCAACACACGCAATGAAGTTTTACACTTTGATTTTCTTTCTATGGGAGATAGCTATGGAGCCAGCAAGTACCTACTTGTACTTAAGGACCATGCTACGCACTACTGCGAATTGGTGGTAGCGGACACGGCTGATAGCAGAGTGACGACCGAAGCGCTGCTGGCATGGCACTCGCGGTTTGGAATACCGCCACAGTGGGTGTCGGACCAAGGCACCCACTTCAAGAATGAAGTGGTGGCCGAGCTGAGTCGCCGACTGCGCACGCAGCAGGCATTTACGCCAGCGTACTGTCCATGGATAAACGGGTCAGTGGAGCGAGTGAATCGTGACATCTTGCAAGTCATCCGAGCAATGATTTTGGCCTACAAGGTGAGCTATAAGGACTGGGTGTACTTGGTCCCGATGGTACAAGCAAGCTTGAACCATACAGCGGTGCCATCGCTAGGGAACCACTCGTCTACGGAGCTATTCACCGGCCTGCAGAACCCGACACCTCTCCGTGAGTTTTACCTGCCCGAGATGCAGGAGTTGCAAACGGTTCCGGAGTCAGATGAGATCGATGGGTACCTCGCTCAGCTACGTGAAAGTATACAGGCCATGCACCGTGCTGTTGAGGACCAACGGCTGAAACAACGGCTACTTAACAGGAAGAAGGAGCGTGGGGAGAACTTGTGAATTTCGCGGTGGGCGATTTCGTGTTACGCTCTCGGGTAGACGAGAAGCATGGCAATAAGCTACAGTGACGTGGGTAGGACCGTATCGTGTGACGCGGGCAGACACCCATTCGTTTCGAGTGCAGCACTTGGTGACAGGAGATGAAGTGGACGTGCACGCCTCGAGGCTGACGATGTATGCGGACGACAGCTTGGAGGTGACCAACGAGTTGTTCGAGCAAGTATCGGCTCAGAGCATGGTGCTAGCTGTCGACAAGTTGAAGAGTCATCGGTGGTGTGCCGAGATTGGAGACTATGAGGTTCAAGATGGATGGAAGGGCCTACAACCCGTTGAGGATTCGTACAAGCCCCTGACTGATCTCGCGAAGGAGATTCGCATTCTGGTGGACAACTACGTTCAGCAAGCTGATGACCAAGGGCTCGAAGAGTTCTGGAGGAAGATGCAAGAAGGTGGACGGCAGAGTGAGCAAGCTGCTGCTCCGACCACCATGACGACTACGACTAGACCAAGGGGAGAGCCGACGGACTCCTCGGGACCTGCAAGACGCCGGCAGTCTAGGAAACGACGACGCCAATCTGCGAGTGTGCCGGATGGACAGCAGAGTGTCGGAAAACGCCGACACAGATCTGCGCGTGAGCCAGAAGGACAACAGAGAGCCGTGACCGGTGAAGGTCAGCCAGCACGTTTGGGGCAGTCTGTGACTGGGTCAGCTGGACCTGTAGGACGCCAAACGCGATCAAACACTACAGCTACAGGAGTCGCGAAGACTCCTAGTGGCAAGTCGATCCGTTCCTCTCGTCATCGCAAGGACCAGGACCAGCGTCGTTAGTGTTGTGGTGGAGCAGGCTAATATGGCGGAGACCGAGCGAAGGAGTGGCAAACCAAGCTTGAGGGGCTGTGTAGCGGATGCCAGGTATTCAGCTTGGTTGCCGCAGCTACAGCAGCGGCTGAGCGAGGCAAGTCAAGGGACATTCGGCTCTGGCGACTGGCGAAGAGTTAGTCGCCGAACGAAGTCTCTGTGTTGATCACAGGTGGACCCAAATGTGTCCGACGGCTACAAGACGTGGACAATGGGTGCAGCTCTGTTTATCTCGGAAAGGCAACGAAGTGCCTGACCGAGCGGCATAAGGATTTAGTATGGTCAACTGCATGTTGTATATTTTCAGGGCTGTGTCGTGAGCAGGTGGCCTCTGCTCACGCCAGACCGAACCTCTGGGAGCGCGTCTTGGTGAGAACGATCTGGTGACTACCAGACTCACGATCTCTCCACGCCTCCCACTTTTCACTGGTCAAGTTTCGTGGACTTCAGACCCGGGAACACTACACTACAGCAGCTTTATCTCACTAAAAGCTCACAGCCGAACATTTGAGCTATTTCACTTCAAACAGGGCTGCTCTTCGAGAAACACGACGACTCGAAGCTCTCAAACAAGAATGCGACGAGCGTCGCCAGCATGTACATCTAAGCGCAACTCAATGTTTTGTTTAAATTTCAGAGCTCATCGTGTGTGTCACTACAATCCCCTGGTTTAGTGACCAACTTCAACATGCTCTGCTCTGGTATTGCGTGTCTCGCGTGGTGCACAATGTGCTTCTGCTTGCACAGCCATATATCGCCAGCAGCAGTCGACCATCATCCCAGAGTGCCATATCGCCGTCGTCACTGCCGACTGCGCGTCTGCAAAAGTCGCTACTTAACAGCGTCTTCAACCACATCGCTCCTCCACTTTTAACACCGTCCAAACTCCTCCCGCTGCCATCACGATCGCAAGCTATAGGTTGCAAAATGTACAGGTAAGTTACACGTTAACGTTATCCATACCTCCGTCCACATGTACCGGTACGAGCCAGCAGCTTCGTGTCATCCCTCCAGCCACGTCGCGCTGAAGTTGGTTACGGCCTCCAGTACCCCCAATCGTACCCCGGTTACCCCCAAAGTGTTCACGTCGACGTTCAACTTGAGGTCATTTGTGAATCCGCCGCTGGCCCCCGACGTCTCACGCCGTGCGTCTGCATCTCCTCTCCCAGGGCCCTTCACTCAGTGCAACCGGTTGCATCTTGTTCATCACACGCGCGCGCATCTGCTGATCCCTTTTCCACCACTCACCGCCCCGTATTCGCCGAGAAAACACCATGGACGCCAAGGCCCCACTGTCGCTGGACGCCTTCAACAAGCTTGCCTTCTGTCTAGAGGGTCGAGACAAGCTCTCCAAGGTATGAAACCTAGTGCATTGCATCCGCCTTCGTCTCCTCTTTCTAACGAGCTACGTGCCGTGTCCAACCGCCCTCTAGATGCTGCAATACGGCAGCCGAGCGCTGGCCTTCTACATCCTGTCGGCCGACCCCAAGAGCGACGTGGGCCAGCGCCTGCACGCGCTGTACAAGGTCATGCAGCAGTCGCGCAAGGCCTTCCGCCTGGGCAAGAGCCTCACGTACTACAAGAAGCTGCAGGCGCTGTCCGGCAACAAGAGTCTGTCCGAGGGCCAGCGCTACCTGCAGTTCGTGCAGAACGTGGGCATGCTGGGCTACTTCATCTCGGACAACGTGGCGTTCGCCAGCAAGGCCAAGGTGCTGCGCTTCGACGCCGAGGAGCTGACCAAGAAGGGGGGCGTGCTCTGGTTCTGCGCCAACGTCGCGGGCTTCTTCAACGCCGTCGAGAGCCTCAACGCCGACGTGGAGAAGGAGAAGTGCGTGCGCGATATCTTGGCCTCCGAGGAGGACGCCGCCCGCGTCGACGCGCTGCATTCCCAGCTCGAGGCGCTGAGGGGTGGCCGCTTCAAGAAGCTGCTCGCGGTGCTCAAGGTCACGTGCGACCTCATCGTGTCGTCCAACACGGGCGGCGTGCGGCTGGCCGAACGGATCACGGGCACCAAGCTGCACGACGGGATCGTTGGCTCTGTGGGCTGTGTGTCAGCTGCTGTGGTGCTGTACAACACGTGGCCCAGCGCGCCGAAGAAGGCGCTGCCGCCTAGTGAGAAGAAGGTCACGGAGGTCAAGGAAGAGAAGAAGACGGAAGACGACAAGACGGACAAGTAACCGCGTGGTGAAAGTCTCGACGCTTGGGTCGGTACGACTGGATTGATTGCTCTCCACCGCCTGGATGGAGTCTGCACATTTTATTGGAAATAACATGATAAGTACTCATTGATTCTTGCTGTGGACGAGTGTCAGGAAGCTGGAGAACGCGCTCGTTTTCTCGTTATCTCGTATTTTTAGTGTGTCTTTGCTTGCGGTCGTTTTGTGCTGCGCTGTAGTTGCATCTCCGTTCGTGTTCTGGATGCACCGCCGACAACGAGGCGAGTCGCTTAGCGAGCGGCTCCGGTCCGAAGTGCAGATGTCTGCGGCGTTATGGCAGATCGGATCCAACGTCGATGAAAACTTGGCAACTGGAGATACGAAGGCTGGTGGTAACAGCCGCCGACCATCGACAAACACCCATGTCACCAGCGTACGTTTGATAGCGGTGGTCTCGATGCTTTGCCATGGTATTGACGTTGATTGCTGCAGGTTGGAAATGGCCACCCGTGTCCTCGAGAAGTGAAGCCGCTGCTCTTCTTCTACAAGTTTCTCCAGCCAATTGGTGCCGCGGATGCTGTCGGTGGCACCTGCGACAACAATGGCAACGCTACTACCAGCAGCAGCGCTCAAAGGAAGCTGCGCGTCAACTTACCGCTGACAGTAGTTTGCGAGCGTGCAAATGCCCAGGAGATGGTGCTTTGGCTGCGCACTGACGCGCAAGGCAACGTCGTGCGCGAGGAGAAGACCCCTCTATGGCGGAAGAAGCTGCACAACGACCTCCTCGGCCTCGCATCGGCTTCATCGGCTAGTCCTTCAAACAGCCATGAAGGGGACCCAGTCTTAGCAGTGCGCAGTGTAGCGCGGTGGAAAAGCAACAACAGTCCTAGCAGTGGAAGCGCAGTTGTCCTCACCCGACGAACGCTCGACCCCGTAATGGCTGTGCCGTACGAGCTGCCGATATGCGTGCAGCAGTTTGTTCACTGTCGCGGCTCTCAAGCCAGCGTCTACCGCATTTTCTGGTGTGAGCAGGAGCGCAAGTGCTTCGCAGTGAATCTTACAAGCAGGTACGACATCTTTTCATTGTGTTGCGGTCACGATATGGGCTAACACCGTCGTGACACTGCTTCTCTTCTTCGTTCATCGCTCGTTAGTGTAGCTTGAAAAGTTCAGAGGCTCCTCAAGAAGTTGATACTGCTGCAATTCCAGGCATCTCTGCTGCAGCGGCCCCTACGAACGGGATGACTGTGTCTACCATGGCGGCCATGAATGCAGCTTTCGAGGCAGCCATGGCTACTGCAGCGCAAATCGCTCGGTTCTACTGCGTGACGGTCTGTCCAGACGAGCGCGCCTGCGCTCGATGGCCGAAACTACGCGGCGCGGCAATCGCCGAAGGTGTCCAAGCAACGTCACGTGTCGTGGAACATGTGCAGCTGCAGCTTCCTACACTCCGCTTTCACTCTATGACCGTGGACTTCATCAAGGACACGGCTGGTGTGTGGTGGCTCACGCGGGTTGTCGATTTCAACGCGTCAAGTTTGGTTGAGCCACCCAGAGATGACGGAGGATTTGGTACACGAGATTCTGCAGTGTTGATCCCTGAAGCCTTACGCACCAAGCACGGCCGAGTCAACAACGAACCGCAAGCGGATGACTGCAATTCTCCCCCACGAGCGTCTGCACTGATGCGCGGTGACGAGCTCAACAATGCATCGAACTCTCGAGTTTGCTTCCTTTGTGGCTGCTCATGCGAGCTCACACCATCGTTCCGAGGCCAACTAGAGGCGATGCTCAAAGGCCAAACTGGGGACGACTACAAGGACAGCAGCGCTATCTCGATCGAGGCAGCGGTGATAGACGAGTTCAGGATGACCCTCACGATGGCGCTCGATACGATATTCTTCATGCGGCAGCGCGGAGTGGCCCTACCCGTATGGGAAGGCGCCGTTAGCATCGTCCGGAAGTCGCAACTTCGCGATGTCTGCGACTTCCCGGTTTGCATGCTGTGCTATCGGATCTACCAGCAGCAAAATCGACTGCAAGTGATCGCGCGTGAGCTGCATAGTGTGTTTTCACCCCCTGCAGCCAGCACCAACGACCGACCCGAAGTAGACGACGACGTGGCGGATGGAGCTGGCACTGTGAACACTAGTGTTGGGTTGGCTAACTCCGCTGCATCAGGCTTATCTGCATCCCAGCTCCTTTCCACCGAGTTGCGGTTCCGCTACGAGACCCCGAAGAACGTGCTTGACCGCCTCGAAGCTTTTCGGACGGAGTCGATACCGCCTGCGGTGCTGCTGCGTGGGGATTCACCCGAGATGCGACCGACTTGGAGCATCCTGACGCCCATGCGTGGGGCCGACGTGGATCCTACCGTCTCGCAACTCCGTCTTGTGTTTTTCTTTCACGAGTTGCAGGACGCAGGACCGGACTTGGTCCCCACGGATTTCTTCTTGGAGTACCAATTGGGCCAGAATGTCACGCAAGTGCAGCTCGAAGGCAGTAAGCACCATACTCCCAACCGCTGGCAGCTCTGTGAAACGCGAGTTCATTATTTGTGCGCGACGTTGGACGCGTTCAGTGACTTTTGCTCGCACAAACGGCTTCTCATCAAGATGAAAGCGAAGCCAAGTTCACCGATTCCAAGTACTAGGCCTGGTGATGGTTCGAGTGGATTGGAGAGCAGTGTGTTCGCTGGGAATAATGAAGGCGATGGCCACACTCGCCATCCTGACAAGGAAAAGTTCATCGGATACACGCTGCTGTCCTTGCGGTCAGTGGCTACAGCTGCGAAATGGTTCGGGAACTCGCTGCAGCCTGAAAGCCGCACGGATTATTTGCTGGAGCTGCACACAGCTTCGTACGGACTTCTTACGCTCAAGTTGACGGTCGGACTGCTGGTGGATCCCGTGCCCCTAGCTCACGTGCGAGATGTTTTGCGTGACCGGATTTTTCTAGAGGAACAGCCACCGCGTGGGGTGTATTGGCCTCCACCATCGCATTATCTTGGCGGGTTGGCAGTGCCGCGCGATTGGGTCGGTGCTCTCATGCCGTCTGAATACACCAAGATATTGCCCATGCGCCGCAGAGAGCCCCCCGGCTCGCATCCTTCAGTGGCATCAAGTCCTACACGGACCCAACCCCAAACTCTCACGACACCCATAGTCGTCCCGGCACCAGAACCGCAGCCTTTGATACGTCGGATGAGCTCAGAACTCATGGAGAAGACTGCTACAACCTTCAGTCCTATCGCAATGTCTCGAGCTAACGTAAGGCGACGAATGTCCAATGTAACAATGGGCAAGAGTTGGGCTGAGACTGCGCGTGAGTTGGCATCAGCCGGTGCCATGGACGGTGTTTTAGCTGGCGGTGCGGACAGTGTTCACGTGGAGCAGGTTCAATCAGAGTACAGATCACGATCGCTGCACTTGATGACTGTGGCGATGGTCGGCACGACCTTGTCACGGGCTTGTTTGGCCGCCAAACGAATTGTTTTCCGAGTGACTGAGGATGCTGCGACGACCAACTTCCCGACAATATTGCTGGCGGCTATTCTACGTCATGCAAGCTTCGCGAATCCTGTATCATCATCGTGTTTTCCGTCCACGTTCTTGCCAAACTGGAAGTCACCAGCAAGATTCCACTTTACGCGGAGATACTCCGTGGATCGCTTGCTAGCTGAGGTCAAACCTGGAAGTCTGCCGATGTTGGCTCTACTTGGCGAGTTGTTGCTAGTTCTGATCGAGGACCGAGCACTGCCGACTACCGTAGATGCGAGCGCGCTGGAGCCTCTGCTGGAGCCATTTTGGCAGCAGGACAGCGGCTGGCGCCCAATTCCACGGACTCGAAGCAGTTGTCTACCTGAGCACCGAGTGATTTGGAATCAAGCCATTCGGCGTTGGGGAGCTGCCATCGGTGCAGTCGAAGAAGTCCCAGAGCTTGCGACGTCTCCCGAGACTCCTGACGTTAGTGTCAAGCCAGCAGCAAAAGCCCATTCCGTCGTCCTCGCAGCCGATATCGGAGACTTTCGTGCAAAAACCTTAGCGCTTGTACTGTGCGAGCTGTTCGAGCAAATGGAGACGCTGGACAACGGATACATTGAGATCGCAGAGTTGCGCTCGCTTGCCAAGTGCCTCCCTGAAGAAGAGTACTTGTGTGCTGAAGACCAATTCGAGCTTGATGTGGGCGAGCATGAGCGACTATCGCAGGAGGATATTGACACGATAGCTGGGCTTGTGGAGCGGCAACGACGTCTAGCTATACGAACTCTGCTCCACTCGCTCATGGAGAGTGCTGTCATGGTGGATGCACTGGCACAATTTGACCGCGTGGGCTCTGGCGAAATGAGTCTTGAAGGTACGCTCTGCTCGTCTCTGCTGGTACATACGATCACAGCTCACATTCTTTCTTGGATTTTGACATCTATGTAGAGTTCCGAGAGCTCGCGTCTGAAGCGTTAATGACGCAGCGCAAGGTATTTCGTGCATTTCTTGAAGAACCGAAAGAGTCGCAGGACGGATTTTGTCTACGCCACGGATTCACAGAGATATTCGCTACCGACAGCGTATGTGTCCTATGCGCAACCGAGGTGCGTGCAAAGGTTTTGATATCGTTGAGAAAATATTCGTGAAAAGCTTCGCATTTTGACTCCACTTGTGTAGTTTCAAGCAGGAAAATCACCTGGCAAGCCTGGAAAATCGCCACTTAAAAGCCAGGAGAAAACGCAAGTACCTATCGCTGTCAGTACCGAAAGTTCCGGTGCAGGTGATGCTGTTCAGGCTGCACGCGACGCTGCCCGGAAGTTTAGCGGTGAACGTGCGGCATCGGGGCGAAACCTCGAGATCGATTTCTCACTGGGAGCGAAAGAGAGACCCAATTCTGACAACACGAGGCGAGCATCATCACCCCCAAGACTGGAGAGACTTCGCCGTCTTTCCTCCGGCAAGATTATTCTCGAAGAGGTTCCTGTTGAAGTCGATAACGAGCCAGGTACACGAAGGCGACGAGCGGTAGTTGGGAGAGAAGCGACAACCACGCCGATTATAGATGAGGAGCTGGTGAATATGTTGAATCGGTTGCATGCCGCCGAGCGAACAATTGTGATCGGTGAAGCGCAAGCGGGTGATCGGAAGCAGTCGGTTAGTGCTGCGAAGACTCGGCAACCACTTTCAACGAAAAATCCGACGATACCAAAAAGCGCCTCGTGTTCCGATCTCAAGAGTCTCAGAAGATCAACGGTTGTAACAATTCCAACGCAATATTCTGGACAAGTTAATGCCTCGACTAATCAGGAGAAGACAGTGAAGAAGAAGAAGCCGCTCAAGAAGAAGCTCTTGAAGAAAACAAGGCGTCGATTGAGGCCAGCCAGCCCATTGCCCACGTCAAGCTCGCTGGCCAATCTATTGCGCATGGAGTTCACCGATCGAAGACGTGCGTTGGCTACGAGCACAAGCGAAACGATCATCCAAAAGGCAGTACGCGTCGAGGAAAAGAGGAAGCAGGTAAGCGCAGCGTGTGCTCGTGTATATATTTTGTTCTTGCAATTCGTTCACTAATTCAATTCTCTCTGTGTATGTGCAGCTGGACAGACTAGTACTCGCTGAAGTGCAAGAAGTGAAGCGAAGACTCGCCAGACTTCTCGACGATACTTAGTCCTTTAATCCAGTGCAGTCCTTCAACTGCAGTCGCTCATCCTGTACAAGTACCAGCGCAGTCCCCCCTCCCGCTCGCTCCAGTGCGGCTTCCAGTCTGGTACACGGAACTACAGCAACCAACCCGTCAGTAAGTAAGTATCACCACTCAATATCCACACGGAGCTCACCCCAACCGACAGCACGCTGGCGTCCTGCTTCAACTGCGCTGTCAACCTCTGAGCGATCCCCGGCAGCGACTCTGCGAACGCGTAGACGATCACCAGCTTGGCCTGCGAGATGTCGGCGAGCATGACGTCCTCCAGCTGCACGTGGATCTTGTGCTGCAGTTGCTGCTCTTGCACTTGGCCCCGCGCGCGGTGGACGAGCGTCTCGTCCAGCTCCACGCCCAGTGCCTTGCAGTGAAACCGCTTGACGCCGGAGACCAACCAGCGTCCATCTCCGCAGCCCAAGTCCACCAGAAGGTCCTCCGACGTCAACGCCAGCTGCGCTTCCTCCAATTTGGTCCACACGGCATCAATCACCGCCAATGGCGACGGACTGAACGGTGCGAAGAGCTCCTGCTGATTGTCCTCGCTCTTCAACGTGAGCGCGGCATTGGCTCGAGCTCTGGCAGCTTCAAGTACGAGTTGACGCAGACGTCTCCGTCGGTCCTCGTGTGTCAACGATGTAGCCATGTGTCTTTTGGAGTCAGCACTGGCCAGCAATAAATCCAGACCAGACGTCTCTGATTCGTTAATAATCCCAATCACGCACTTTGATTGGAGGAAAAGGTTGACTGGAGACCCTCAGACCTGCGTCAGTGACACATTGGGCACGAGCAGCTCCGACCATGGCCACCACGAAGGACAAGACCCCGCTGGCGCACGACAGCGACAGCGATGAGGCGCCAGAGGTCGTAACCAAGCAGAGCGCCGCCCAGCAGGTGCGCGCGCTGCAGCGTCAGGAGGACGAGGCCAAGGCGCAGGCCAAGGCGTTGGTCAAGAGGTGCGCAATTGGGCAGTTTTTGGCTTGTTTGAGCGTGAAGGGGGCGGCCCCGACGCGCTGCAATGCTTTGCAATGGTGGGGAGGGGTGACGAGCTTACGGGAAAATTGTCGGTGACGTTGCACGCTGAGCAGGAAGAGGAAGAGCAAGCAGGAGCCCAAGAAGCAGCCGGAAGTGCCGGAGCTGCCGGACGACGTGCTGTCGGCTGTGGCGGCGCGCAACGACGAGGAGCAGCAGCTGGAGCAGCAGGAGACGAAGGACGAGATCCGCGCCAACAAGCGGAAGCAGCAAAAGGTCGCCGAGCTCTTGAAGAAGAAGACTCACACCAGACAGTTTGGCAGCATTGAAGTGCAGACCCTGGACGCCCTGGAGAACGCCCACTCGAGGCAGCTGTCCGACAGCGCCAAGGAGTTCTTGGAGCGACTCAACGCACCCGGCAGACTCAGGATGAACGTGCTGGAGGGACACGAGTCGCTGTTCACCAAGAAGCAGAAGCAACGCAGTCAGCGGTCGTAGGAATGGACCCATGACACGATTCATCTATTCAAAATGAAGGTAGCATTCCTAAAAGAAGGCAAAGCATCGGTTCATGCCCACACAGCTCAGGTTTTGATCCGTCAGCTCACTCGAAAGTTCCGCGTTCATGAAAGCATGGACCGTGGTGGACACTTCAGCAGATTTCGTGGACTCCGGGAGCGCTGAGTGCACAACGTGGTCGATCAAAGCTCGGCGGCTTCGGTGCTCTGCCTCACCCTCCTCTTGTTTCATCAGAACTTTGCTCCACAGATCAAGGTCCTGACGTTCCACCAGGTAGCGGGCCAGATCCTTGAACAAACCACTTTCTGTGGCCACACGGATGAGGTCGTCGTCGCATTCTCCCCAGGCGCGACGATATGCCAGGAAAGCAAGGCTCGGGTCCACAGTCTCGCAGAATTTCCCCACAACCTTCGAGTCGTACAACTTGTTCTTCATCAGGAATTGCCGCGGATCCTTATCCAGCAGAACGTAGATTTTAGCGATAGAGCTGTGTGTCACCGCGTCCTTGTTACGTCGAGCTACACGCTTCTCGAGCCATGACTGCA
Source organism: Phytophthora europaea (assembly GCA_030463285.1). Classification (NCBI taxonomy): domain Eukaryota; phylum Oomycota; class Peronosporomycetes; order Peronosporales; family Peronosporaceae; genus Phytophthora; species Phytophthora europaea. Next base: position 18,612 of record JAHQIV010000401.1, read on the forward strand.
GCAGAGGCAGACGGTTGCGCTTCTCAACTTGCTCACACAAGTCGCCCACGGGGCAGTTAGGAACTTTGTTCAGAAGGTTGTTGATGTAGTCATCGCTGCAGCCGAGATCCAGCAGCCTACCGATGACACAAGGCGCCTTCTCCGGACTCACCTTCGTCACGTACACGTCAATGTACTGCATCAAATTGTTGGAGTGCAAGTACTGAGTCAACTCCTCCACGAAATCGTAGCGGTCGCACAATTGCATGAGTGCGCGTGGGTCCTGAGCTTTCGACTCCTTCACGACACACTGCACGAAGCAGTGGATCACCTTTGTCGGCACCTCAGCACGCAGATACACGGGCAGAGCCATCATCGGATCCAGCTCAGCAATGACGTCGCCCAGCTCCTCCGAGTACTCGAGCTTGTCTTCCACTAGCCACTTCTGCAACAACTTGGCACGACCCTGAACTAGTACGGGACGAACTAACTCAATGGACTCGAGTTTGTTGAGCGTTCCCTTTTCCAGCAGCACGGAGAAGTACTGAAGAATAGGCTGGGGTTGGTCCAGTTGGTCGGGCATTTGCTTGAAAATCTCGATCGTCTCGGCCGTACGAAGCGCTCCTTGGGGGGATGCAGCTGCGAGACGAGCTGCGCCCTGAACATCGTTAACGCTAACAAGGCGATTGAACTCGGGGAAGAAAAGCTCTTCAGCGCCAGGCAGATCCATTCGCGACGCCAAGGACAAGGCGAGCTCAGGGTCGCGCAGCGAGTTCAGCACGTATGGCACCAGCTTTTCCCTGTTGATCCCGAAATGCAGGAGCTGTCCACGCCGAGTGATGCCCAACACACCGTTCGACTTGGAGTCGAGACAGGTCACAAACGGCGTGTCCTGCAGCACACACGCTCGGTAGATGAGCGTGCCCGAGTGCGCGTCGAACAGGAAGAGGTACCCCATCTTGGTGATCATGTAAACGATGTCGTCGCCTGGACTTGCGAGAATCGACACCGGGAAGTCGTTCTTCGCTTCGGTGTCAAAAGGAATGGGCTTGGACGCGAGATGAAACACGTCTCCAGTATCGGAGTCACGACCCACTTCCATGCTAAGAAGTTGAGTGGGCTGTCCGTCCGCCTTCATGCCAGCGAACACCAGTATCTGCGTGTCAACTGCTCTCCCTGGTGGCTTCATCTGTGTGAATGCACCTGCGTAGCCCTGCAGCACTTGGCTCACCTTTTTCTGCATCGAGTAAAGCTGCATGCTGCCAACGACGTGACCTCCTTGTCTCTGTGAGGAGCCAACTAGCAACACCCACTGGTTGTCGACTGATACCTGGTAGCTGACAATTTCCATCTCTGCTCCTAGGTTGGCACTGCGGTAAAATACTTTCATCGGTGGTAAATCGTCCTCAATGCTCCAGTGAAAGACAGCGGTGGCAGTGATCACCGCGACAGTGTCGGCGGAGATCCAGTGCCAGAAGACAACGGATTCGGTCATTTGATGGCTCTTGAGCTTCTTCCGGCTTTCGATGTTGAAGATCTGCAGTTGGTTCTCGGTGCGCAGCGCGATGATCTTGGTCGCGGGGTTCACGATAGCTGCGTCAGCGTAGATTGGTCGACGTTGTAGTGTGTTGCCCTCCGACAAGTCGACTATCACGACACTACCCTGACCGCTGACTTGCTCACACACGCACACGCATTTGTCCGACTCCATCGTTGTGGTGACTGGCTTAACATGTTCCAGGCTCACACCCAGGGCGTTCAACTGCAGGGACATTCCACCAAACAAGAGCGATTAGCCCTCTCCATAGCAACTTATGCGTGGTTAGACGTACGTTAAGTACTTCCCCGTAGACGATGGGGAGATCTTGAGCCATGCTATCCGGGGTCTTCTTCTCCCACTCGCTAAACGGGTTTATCTTTGAGGACTAAATGCATGCTCTGCTTGTCGACGGCGCACAGGCTAAATTTGATCCAGCTCAGGATAACTGCAAAACTCCTGTCAGGTCTGTGGAGACCCGACGCGAAGACGTAACATCTCACGCTAGCTTTTGGGAGTTTGACGTTACCAAATCCGACGTCAACGGGGTAATCGAGCTCTCGACACACTACACGTAGCAGCACAGCATAGCAGTTAAAGAAATTCTGGATAAATTTCCGGTGAGGCAACGATATGACCATGATGCCCATGGTCACTTTGTCATTTGCTCTACCGCATCAAAGATGGCTCGTCGAACAAAATGGCACGCATCGAAGCCTTCCGCTGTACCGGAAATCTCAGCGGAGATAGCGTCAATCAAGTTCATCGCGAAACACTCGGAATTGCAGAGTCTTCTGGCCAAGAACCACAACAATTTTGGGCCTGCTGAAGCAAGAACCGTTGGCGTCCACTTCCAATTTGCAACCGGATGCCATCCAGGTCGCAGTGACAACGCGGCTGAACAAGTGGTGGCGATTGCACTCTCCTACTCTGAACCTGATGAAGGCTCGTTGGTGCTACGGTTAGCGTCTCTGAGCAAAATTCAAGTCATCACCGGGCTGAGACTTATGCTGAGTGATTCGTCAGTAGCTAAGGTGATGTACAGCGTCCACCAAGTCGCGTTCTGGCTGCACTGCTACGGGTTGGAAGATGCTGAGCTCGTGAATTGTGTCGACTTGCAGCTCCTGTATGAAAATCATGTCGTTGCAAGTGAGTTGAACGCGAACATGCTTCAGATTGCGACGCACTGCTCCCGAGCCTTGGCTGCTGATGTAGAGCAGAGTACGCATTCGTTCAGGGCTCGAAGTTATCCAACGATGCTCGAGATGTGGATGTTGACGCCCTTGTCCGAGAATTTGTTGCTCTTGTTGTCTCGGACTTCGAAGCTGTACGCGCAATGCTACGCGGAGCTCCGATCCAAGTCCACGTTCACAGCAGAAATTGCAGCGATGACAACCGCTCGCTGGGAGTACGCCGTTGCTAACCGCGACCGCCCCGCAATTTGGTTTGATCCTAAGGCTGACAGCCAGCCCCGTAGCCTCGAGTGCCTCGTGCTGAGTGAGTCTGCTGCACTGCAGTGTGGCGCATCGTCGACGGTTGAAGTCCCCAAGCTAGAGCTCCAATGCGAGTTGGAATCGCTCCTCAAACTGATCCCGTTAGAGTACGGAGACTCCATTCGAGCCATCAGCAACTACCGCGAGTGTCTGGTCGACATCTGCATCGACGACGGCCGCCCTCCTTTCGTGTATATCGGCAAGAAAAGCGTGTCGTGCTCAGCAAGGACCAGGCCCCAGTCTCCAAGGACATCATCGATGAGATCTTGAGAAACCTCGGCGGAGAAATGCGCATCGGAGGCGACAACCGAGCCGGCATCGACAGACAGCTGCACCGCATCTCCGTCATGAGGAGCACGGACGACGAGGTGTACGGCGCGTGGGCCGAGCGCTGCGCAACGCCGCGTGCGTGCTGACGGACTTGCTGCTGAGCGAGCGCCACGCGGACAAGTCG
>JAHQIV010000402.1:0-22064 GCA_030463285.1 Phytophthora europaea
TGAGTCTGTTAGTCTTCCTCTGACACTAAGCTACGGCAGCCCCGCTGCAGCTGCTTTCGTCGCCACTGCCAGAGGCGGACGGAGGGGAGAAATGTTTCAGATTTCCTGGGAATTAGGCAAAAAAGTGGAGATTATAGCCGATTATAGACCACCATGCCCCCCTATTTTTGAACTGCCCCATATTTTTCGGGTTACGTCCACCATCACTGTCAGCTGCAGAAGACTTACCATCAGGGTACTTCTGGATAATATCCTGGAGATGCGGGAAAAGCTGCTTTGAGATCCAGGAGCCGTCAATCTTAAGTGAAAGCCCACATCTGATCATTGCCTTCCTGGCATAGTTGACGGCCGTTTTTGTCGCAATCTGTCAGCAATCGACTCGGAAAACTACACGAAGGCGAGCTCGAACCCAGGGCAGAGGGTAGATGATTTTCTGGGTCGGATACCGGTCTGATCGGCTGTTTGGGTTGGGTTTTCAATAAAAATCTCAAGTATTTAACCCCTTGAACGCGAGAGCGTGGACCGTACATGTTACGAGCAAAAGCTTAACGTGGACCGGTCCACGTCTAGCTTTTGCTCACTTGTTGTTTGTATGGCGCCTTACAATTTTCAAGTCAACGAGGGGTATGTAGCTTTCCCTAACCGGTCCAACTCTCATGCAAAGATCGTACACGTACATGTACTTCAGTATGGGATTCAAGAGGTGATGGGACTTAGTGCATGCTCATCGCTTAAACATTTTGAGTGTTTCTGACTGCCGCCACTCATTTCTCGCGCTCATTTCCAGAATCGCCGCGTGGAGTTCACATGGCCTACCAGGCCAGGTGGCGGGAGCATACGAATCTCGGCTGGAAGGCGCGCTAGCCGACAGGACTTTCCAATGACTACACCTATTTGAACCCCTGGAAGGAAGAAGTGAGGCAGCGTTCGCGGGCATGACTTTTTCGTGGGCGAAGAAGAAATGATGAAGCATCTGGACGGCATGGACCTGGGTACGTTTCGGCACAAGCACGACTGTCTGAAATAAATTTGGCATATTTGTTCGGTCGTTATGTAGCGGAGCTCGGGCGCAAGAGCTGGACGAGGCTGGATCGACATCGACACCGTCAAAGGACAAGAATTCAACGCGCGTTGACGGCGCACGCGAAGGAAAAACTGGCAGTCCATCAAGAGGCGGTCGCAGCAATACTGCTGCAGAGGGTTTACGCCCCAACAGAAGGTGAGGCAGATCCGACGCAGGGATGGTTGCAGCACGAGGCACCGCAGGTATGACTGAACAATGCTGTATGTACACGTTTCAGCCATTCCGAATCATGTATTGTCCTTACATCGTGTCTAGATGATGAACAAAGCGAAGAAGACATCACCCCCCCCCTACCCCAACGAATTTTTCTCGCAATATGGAGGTCATTCACGGTGTCTCCCCTGACGACACAACCTTTGGTGGTGAAGAAAAGCAGATATATAGCGACGAAGATATGGAAGAGTCTTCAGATGGTAAGAACCTGTATGTACACGTTTAACTATTAGTCTGGTTCTCACTGTGGTGTATGTGGCTTGCATCATGTAGCACCTTCACCCCAGATACGACGTAATCTCAGTGGCAAGTTTGGCGACGCTGTCGACCCACTTGCTTCGAACCCGAACAGTCCAACCCAATCTGCAAATCTGCCAACCCCAGACGAAGAGACTAACGATGAAGGTTCTCCAACTGAGCAGGGTGCGTCAAACTTGTACATACACGTTTCGGATCTATCGCTAACTTGTATGCCCATGATATGCAATTGGTGTAGATGTTATCGCTTCAGGTGATAACATTTCGGGTGCTGCAAAAGTCGCAATCCTCGATTCAGATGGCGATAACGATGAAGGCACTGGCTGGGACAGCGAAGAGTTTACTGGAGAGGGTGAACCATACTGCGGCATTGACGAAAACGGCGCCTCACAGCCGGAGCTGCTTTTTGATGAATCGCTGTTAGATACTGTCGGGGGCATCGACCAAATTGCTACCGGGAACGTGAAACAGCCCTTGCTAAAAACAACTTGGCGAAGCGAGGGTGGGGGCGGCTGACCAAGCCGACGCCGTATGAGTATCTTATGGAGCCTTATGAGCCGCGGTCTTTAACGGCAATGTAGGAGGATTATCCAAGGTTGTATAATGGTGAACATGGCCCCACACCACAGGCGTTACAAGCTGCCTCCACGCTGTCAGGCACCTTTTCTACTTTATGCAGCCTTCACTCATGAGTGATCGTTTGGGGTCACTCGAGTTTTAGTTTTGGTACCTAAATTCTCTTATCGTGAACCAGGCATTTTAACCGATTGTGCTAACGTGTATCGTACAGCTTCGATGTTTACTGCGGAACACAAGAACAGCCAGCGAACGACGGCCTTACAGATTACGACGCTGGCCCTTCCGCTGTTGTACGCAACCTTCGTGCTCTGCGGGTCCGAGGACTGGGGCCATGCGGCTCATCGTGACTGACCGCTTCTATACATCAGTACCTTTGGTGCTGCTAAATGCTAGTACACTTCGCGCTGCTGATGGAATGCGAAAGCTAAACCATGTGACGTTTCTAAAGAAGCTGCATCTAGAACTCTGCCAGCTTCGTGATGAAGACTGGCTTGCGCTGATCAACAACACTGAGTCCATGTCTGGCGGAACGGGGCCCTGATGCCAACGCTGGCGCGCAAGCGCAAGATCGGGGCCCGTACGCCTGGTAAGGCCCGCGCTGAAGGAAGAGCTGGGAACGAGACTGCGTCTTCAGCCGATGGGTCAAGCGAAAGTGAGGACGTGAGCGAGCCGGAGGCAGGAGGGCAGCGAAAGATTGTGTGCACAGTGGAGGCTGAGGACTAAGCATTTGTTGCCTTCATCGGGTCATGTTGTTTCCAATATACTGTGTATTGTCACGCCATACCGGCTGCTAACATATGTCTATGGTAATCACGATTTTGTACGTCATTGGCGCGGTTTTGTCAAGGTGTATCCAGCGCTTTGGCCTAATTTTGTTCACGCACATACACATTTGATGCTAAAGCTGTATTTATAGCGCTCGTTATCGTGGCGATACCGGATTATTGAGGAGTCACATGAGCAGGTGTAGATTTATGGTGCGCCTATCCAACATACACGATACCAAAACATACTGAGTTTTGTATTGCAACCCTTACCCGGACAGACAAGTTCTTTTGGGCCGATGGGGGCGCTGGAAGGTATCCGCGTTCAAGGGGTTAATACAAACCTCAAGTGTTTATCTGCGTCTTCAGAGGCCTCAGAGAGACCGTTTGCAACCGAAGCGAAGCGAAGGTTGCAAGGGTCGGCGCGTGGGCCGGAGTAGTTGGCCTTACAGGGAGGTGGTATCTATTTACCGACGCCTTGTCCGCCATGAGTGAAGCGAAATTGGCGATGCAAACGAGGAGCTAACGCAGTATCATACCCACTCAAAGGCCAGATCCGTTCTGTATCTGACCACAACGATGGGTTACCGAGCAGAGGGTCGGACCTATTCTGCTGCACCAAATTCCTGACCCACTCACACTAATTTTGAAAAAAAAACTTCTTTATATTCTTTGGATGGCTACTTTCCATTCGGTGCGGATACATTGCATTCTGGCCAGATCAATTACATTCTCGATGGATTCAATTTATTATCGGTATGATATATACAATTCGTACGATGAGGCCTGAGAGAGACCGTTTGCAACCGAAACGAAGCGATGGTTTGCAATGGTCGGCGCGTTGGCCGGAGTAGTTGCCCTTACAAGGAGGTTATGTCTCTTTACCGACGCCTTGCCCGCCATGAGCGAAGCAAAATTGGCGGTGCAAACGAGGAGCTCACGAGGCAGCGACATTTGCTTTATATATTTTTCAATAAATGCAATGACACCTTTCTGAATGCAATATGTCTTTTGAAATGAAAACTAGCCAATAATAAATGAAATGAAATCATTTTGACCATGTGTGAAATGTAGCCGCCAAAAGAATGGAAAAAAACCACGCCCCTAATTTTGAATCCGCGAATTTCTTCTTCACAGGTATTGTGAGTTCTAGTCGAAGTTTCCGGGGCCGATTAATTGAATCGACGGAGCTGCCAATCGACCGAGACTGTGGAAGCACTTTAAGGTACTACGGAGCATCTTCAGTACGAGAAAGGACTGATGATTCATCAGGCTTCATCAGTGGTGAAGCCTTCTCAACCCATCTCGGTCGATCACCAATCAACTTGAGAATTGTATCTGGCGATTTCGATCCATGTCGATGAAACGGCCAGGTTCAGCAATTTTGGCCGGAATTCACAATATTAGTGTCACGAAATCACAGTGACACTAATTCGCGTATGACGCTAATTTTGAACACACACTAATTGCGGTGACCACTGTACCTTACTCCATTTTGCATCATTTTCATTCTATGTATCAAGTCTCTCTACGTATATGAATGGAATTCCGCGTTGGTTGATATTGCTGCGTGCCATCATGGTCGAACGCCACATAATGTCACGAACACAGGTAAGATATGTTAGTAAGATTCCTGGCTTCAGCTCCGCTGTCAATATCGTATGACATGGTTACAGCTGTACGTTCGTGTTCTACGCGGGCGCTCCGCAATGGGCGCTCCCTAAATTCTCCCACTGATATGTTGCAGAGCTACGCCGATGTACACCACACTCTACTAACGCATACGTAATCCGTGAGTACATGTATCACCGATTTTGGTACTGTACAGACAACATCCCGCCGCATACAGTCCGTTCTTCACAGCCATCAGGGCTAAACCTGCTTTTAGCGCTCGTATTTACGCATTTCCGGTACTTCAGTTGTACAGTACAGCAAAAAGTGTATAATATACTACAATTGTTGACCTGGTGCTGTAATGGGCTTACTTAGCCCAATACTTTAGCTTACACGTGGGCGCACGTGTATGAGGAAGCGTAGGTGTATTTAACTTAGATTAAGTATACTTGTCTCCACAAGTATAGTAAAAAAAACTAAAGAAAGGTACAATTAGTAGAATTGAATGTTAACTGTGGTTTCCTCCTAAAACTGATATCTATAAAGAGAGGCTCTGCTAATGAGTGGTTGGCAGAATCTCTGGGCTAATGCATGATTCTTATTGGTGGAAAGCAGCATCTTTCCATCAATAGTAGATCCTTTCAGATGATGGGGCCTGTTCAACTTTGTAACCATTTGCCCCTCTTCATATGTAAAGAGGTAAAATGCTTGGGTTTTGTCCAGGGAAGGTCCGCCTGCATTAGAGGGACCTCGAGTATCGTTGCTATATCTTACCCAGATACGATGAGGCTGAGACTGACGTGCGCGGTATAATAATGGTCTTCTAACACTACTGATTGCCTTTCTTTTTCGTTTGATCAAATTTGAGGTATCTTACACGATGCATGGTGAACGTAGGTTTTTTTACATACCTTCAAGATCTCAATTTGAAACGCGGGCCAAGGTGAAGAGGTGAAGAAGGAGCCCAGGAATAGTTCCGGCATTGAAACCGAGGCCAAGCGTCGACGACAACCCATGCGGTCTATGGATGGCCCGGCTCCGATACACCGCGGGGTAATTTCACTAGCCTACTATGGGCACTGTCAGTGCAGAACAGGTCAAAGACATGTGGTATATAATGCATGGGATAGACGACAGTATACTTTTCAAGGAAAAATAGCGGGTTCTCCGTCGCAACGGATTAACGTCCAAACCACCGCACCGAAGTAGCCTGGACAACCGGCACCGCTACATCCGGCCTGGCCGTAATCCTGACGGAAAAGCTGCCATGACTATCTTCTGGGGGGAGACATTCATCGTCAGCTATTGCCAAGAGCCAAATGATCAAGTAGTTACTTACGATGGAGATACTGTGCGGGGAATGACTTCAATGACACCATCGGCACCGCAATGAAGACGGACCGTGACGCCACTGATGACGAATATGGTGGTACTGGGGCGGGGCCCGGTGTCGCTCGTGCTGGTCAAGGCGCCGGTCGCAGGGCTGGTAAAACTAGTCAGTGACCCGGAAATGACATTGACACAAGTGAAGTTTGGGAAGATATTGTTATTATTATGGCTGAAATTACGACGATTCGGACGATGATAGCAGCGGCGGAGATGATTTCGATGACACTGTGACTGACATTACCCATTCGATCACGCATACAAAGCCCGGTATCGCCTTGAACGCGCGGGTGGCGCTGCAGGCAATGTAGGTGTTTGTAGGGTTCGTACTGTCGACGGAGTCGCTGTTGCTGGCAATGACACTACTCATGGGGCCGTAAACTCTAGTCGCGTAGGAAGTGTTGCCTGTATTGACGACAATACTGGTGGTGCCAATAGTAGTGTCGAACCTACTGGCAGCAATGATCCGGCGTCAACCCAAGGACGGGGGAAATGGATCAACAATTAAGTTGTCTTTTCGTCTACGAACGAAAAATGGATGATTACTAAAAAGCTAGCCTCATTATTCAAGCAAGTTGGCGATTCCTACATTCTGCGTCGTGGGTGTCAAAGAGTAGTTCAAAAGAAACTAGTTCTCTACGAAGTTCGCTTGCTTGAAAGTATGTTCCAGGCGCAGGTTCACTCGATTTCAATTAGCGTTCGTCACGTGGCCTCACGACCGACCGATCCTTAAAGCGAACAGTATTAAAACCTAGTTGGCGCGCGTTGAAGGCTACACCGGACGGTGAAGAGCTTCCGCCAGATGCCGTATTGGTGGATCTTACAGAAGTGGAAGCGTCTTATTGAGTTTGACCTAGCCGAAGTGTTTCCTACGAGTTTAAAGGAAGTTGAGGGCAGTGAATAGTATGCGATTTGACCCAAAAGTGTAAATGAATGCTCCGTCCGATTTGTACTCCCATAGCGGCGGTTCCACAGCGACTCGTGTACTACCCGAAAGTGTTCACTTATGTACGCATTCCGCTTCGTCCAGTTTTCTGGCGTACATTCCATTGTACTTTTGGCAGCAAGTTGTTAATGAGACAAACGTCTATGCACGGTTTTGCATTCATGCAGCACCATCCCCAACGCAGCGTGACCTTGCCGCGCGAATCCGTCCGATGCTAAACCAATTAAAATGCACCGGTGGGCGATATATCAAGATGTCGCGATCGACGAGTACAGTGTGGCGTGCCAATCTTGATATGGCTGGCATTTCATTATGTTCAATCTAATCAAGCCGGCAGGTAAATACCACTTCCGGTTGTATGTACTCAGCTGTTCAAATACGTGTGAAAGTTATCGTTTCCATTGCACGAGTGACATCGCAGACAGTCTCGACGTCGTGGCGCCGGTTGAAGCTACCTACAGTTGAATCAGGAGTGGGTTCATGCTAAAGGTCTTGATACAAGCGAGGTTCTATAGTATGATCTTTTGTGTAGTTCTAATCGATAGCACTTTGTTCAGCTGCCGTTTCTGGCAGGCGCTGCAGCGGCAAGGTGATATACCGAATGTGCTCTTTGTCAGCCGTGCTGGTACATTTCGGAACATCCAGCAAAGTAAATGTTGAGTATCTGCTCCCAGCTTTAGTTCTAGCTGATAACCGGGTAATTTATCTTTTACGCTAGTTGTGTGGTCGCTTTTGCTCATGCTTTGTCCTGACTACAGATATTTGAAGACGCGTTCAAGTCTTCTCCGGATATTAATAACTTTGTTGAACTTCTGTCCCTCAAAGTGATGCACGCTACATACAACGGGTACTCTACAAGCATCCTGCATCGCGTCCGCAGCCTTTTGTGGATGATGATGTGGTTTTAAACCTCTATGGAGCTTTCGAGGTGCAGTACTATGCACGGCTATCACAGCTGATTCGGGGCAGACTAATCTTACCTACTTGTGTCAGATAATCCGTGACATAATCCGTGACCGCCTGCTGTACGTCCGAAACTTCCTCGTCAAAAAAGAAATGATTCTGGATTCGCATATCAAACAGTACATCAAGATAAAGTCGGATGCCTCCGTGGACGAACAACTTGTCAAGGTCGCGGAAACGAAGACGACAGTGATGCAGGAGGAGAGGTCGTCAGTCTGTCTACTGTATCCTGTGTGCAGCAGCTCATCGAGTATGACCCGTGCAAGCGCAAGTGCCTGTCGGATAAGAGTTCGGTACTTCAAAAGTTCATCGCCGCTGTGGATGTCATGGAGCCCAAGGAGAGAAATCCCAGTGCAACGACAGCGTTGGCAGTTTTGATGGAGGCTGGTACGCCTTATCAGCGCCGCGGCAGCGGTAAGCGCCAGCGTTTTGGATATTACCTGCCGATAGTTTGGTTGGTGTGCCAAGAGATGTTTTGTGCATGTTATGGCATATCGACAGCGACCCTCGCGCACAAAAAGGAACATATTTACGACTGTGAAACGTCACGGCGGCGTGTTGAATCTTAACGCAGCAGTGATCGACACGAGGTGGATCGTCGTCTGGGTGAGGGAGTTCGCCGCGGAGATGGGAGAAGTGGTGCGTGCTCGCCGTCAAAAGGTGAAGAAGGGGAAGGTGACAAAAGTGCTCACAACGGATCGGTTTACAATCATACCAGCTTTTCTTACGTGCGAGAGACTCCATGAGCAGCTTAAACTAGCACTCACTTCGTCTGATCTGGAACGTCGAGTCCTTTCTTGTACTCCTTTCTACAACAGACGTTCAAATCAAAACGAATTGATACTTATCCTCCCTGTCAAACGAATTGATACTAAACGACATACTTCATAATTCCAGCTGCTTCCGTGTGCTTGCCAAACACCTCCGTCGATGCTGAACTAGGGGATCCGCGCAGACTGGACTTGTAGATCCAGCATATGTCGCAAACATTGCTACGCGGGGACAAGATACGAATTGTTCGGCAGTTCTTGAGTAATGTCGACGAGTGCTTGGACAATGTCGTTATGGTTACGATGGACTTCGCCCAAAATTTGACGCTTCTTTCGGTCCGTCGGACTGGTATTTCATGTCGCGCTTGTGGGTACACGTTTTCGGTGTTGCCGTGAACATAGGAAAGCAATACAACTTCGTCTACAATGAGAGAGAGGGCGGAAAAGCCACGAACGAAATCACCTCTACACTGCACCACATGATGGAGAAAGTAATTCAGCCGATGGAAGTAACGAAATTGACGGTATATGCGGATAATTGCAGTGGTCAGAACAAGAACAACTACGTTTTGGGCTTCTTGCAGCTGGTTGTCCAGCTTGGGTGGATTAAGGAGGTGAACTACAAGTTCTTCATCAAAGGTCATGCCAGGAATGCCTGTGATCGCAGTTTCGGGAGTTGAAACGGCGTGTTCAGCGACAAGATTGTTGGACCATGGATCACATTACTGATACAGTACTAAACTTGTCCGTACTCGTCGGATGAGAGGGCGTCCCGGGATTGCAAGTTTGTATTGGATGACATGTACACGATGGTGAAATCGATCCAAAAATACCAGCATTTTAGGATGGGCAGTGCTACATCCGGTGAAGTCGTGTGCCGAACTCTTCCAAGCGACGCACCTGCTCGTAATGATCTACGCCGTGTGTATGACAAAGTTCCGGTTGACCGGGATCACGCACAGAGACTTCTGGCCGTGTATTTGAAGGCTTTGCCACGGCCCATAGTGAACGCGAAAAATACGATGCAGATGTACAAGTCGATACGCCAGTATGTACCAGCTGAGTTCCAATCAGACAGCTTGTATGATTCATCAACTCTAGAACAGGAAGAGAACGCCATGGCAATCAAGAAACGTCGTCGTGGGCGAAAGAAGGAAGATGCTGGAAGCAACAGCGAGGAAAAATCCCCCTGGCGATGCTAATTAGGCATGGGTTGGGTGTGATTAACGCATGTGCTCGTGTGTAGTAGACGTAGAGTGCGCTAACCTGGTGTAAGTAGAAGGACTATAATTGCATTAGGTTTTGTCAATTGCCACCATTATATATTCATTTGAACTAGACCACGTGCTTCTTCAAGGGTTGGTTGCGGGGAAAATTACTTGTTCTAGGTATCCTCGGAGCATACACCAAGGCCAATGCATTCACTCCATCCGGCTACTGCTTTATTCGTATTCCCCTTTCCAACTAGATCTGTTCCGGGGCAAAGATAAATGGCGCCGCGCCGGGCCAAACGGACGCTTGACAACGCGTTCTCGGCAACAGATAAAGCAGCAGGTCGCCAGCAACATCGTGGTTTGGGAAACGAACGGATAAACAATGAGTCGGCACTGTCATCGCCGAAAACATGCCGCAAGACTCAGTTGGCTACTAACAAGCAAAACAAGCGTGGCGTCGAGAGCGATGACAGTGATGAGAGCGATGAAGGTGGCATGTACGAAGTGGAGACGATTCTGAAAGAGCAAAGAGACCGCTTCTACGTGGAATGGGCTGGCTACGATTCCGATGAAAAAACTTGGGAACCTGAGCGCAATTTGAAGCCTGAGATGATCGAACGCTTTCGTGAAAATCGCACAGCTGAGGAGCCACGGCTGAACACGGTACGACCTCCAGTGATAGCGGAGAGGAGCCATCCACAGCAATCGCTGTGAATCGAGCGTCAGATGCGACAACCGCACCCGAATTGAGTGTGGACAGTATCATCGGTTCACATGTCAGTATTTCACCGCTAAAAGAAGAATGGATGTCAGCTGCAGGCTATGCTCGTGTCGGCTCTGCTTATATAACTGGTGTAATTTCTCGGGAGTACGTGGAAAAGGAAAAAGAGAGAAGAAACATTCTGATGATACCGCTCTTTTCGAATTGTGTTGGACAACGACTCAGTACTAGACGAACCGACATGTACATGGCATTACCGGCAGCAAAGTTCACAGGGGAATTGCTAATTACTACCGACTGAATGGGAATGAACTACGAGCTGAAACCTGGGAAGTTCTCTGCCGTCCGTACCATGAAGAGGCTAGTGGTGCATACTTGTGGGTAATTTTGAAGCGGTTAGCGAAGATTGTGTGCGTTATGACTGTCGCCAGACAATTCCGGAAGATGTTGGCGAGGTTGAACACGTATCAGCCATGGGCTTTCAGCCACGAGCCGTGGTGAACCCACCTGACGATTTATTCGGACACGACGGCCGATTGACGTCACCTCAAGTTAAGTCCGAGTTCGAATCCATTTTCAAGCACTCCATTTCTTCTAGTTTCCTGGCATATTTGCCTCTCGCGTTCTGGAAGAATGTGATCAGTAACCCAAACGTGTACTCAGCAGGTCTGAAACGTTCACTTATTACCCTGGACGAACTCATGAAGTTTCTTGGCGTGTTGTTCTACATGGCATTGGTGGACAAAGGCGAGCTCGCCAAATACTCGGGTGAACAAGTTGAGGATACATTTTTTGTCCTGACACAGGTGTGCCTGTCCGGAAAGATCGTGATTGCTATGGATTCAAGTGGAATAGCCTCACTTTTGCTGATGGGTGGGCGAACGGCGCATTCAAATTTCAAAATACCTCTCAAGTTGAACGACAAGTCAACGTGTGCTGTGACGAGGGTCACACGCATCGTAGCGTTGAGGAAGCGTAACACGCTAACCGCAACAGACGCCTGGCGTCTCTGTTGCTTCTTATGCAAATGGCCTTGCCTTCCCTGTCGCCTAAGGTACCGGGTACCGAACGACTTGCACACTTGTAGGTTAGACTTAAACGGTATTGTATTAATAACACTCGTAAGGTTCCTATCTACTATCTGTATACCGAATCTCTGTTGAGATGGCGATCTTCCTGAGCGGTTAGCTCTGACGAGCCCGCATCCTTAAGTGCGATTGACTCCTAATAAACATATTATCTAGAAGCCGTCTGTGGGGAATATTCCCTTGGAGAGGCAAGAGAATATTCCCCACAGACGGCTTCTAGATAATATGCTTATTAGGAGTCAATCGCACTTAAGGATGCTGGTGTGTATCACTGAATGTGGAGCGGTCCACACCAGGGGGCGACCGCAAGCCCAAAGCGGTCAGTCTCCGATTCCTTGAAAAGGACAATGACCACCCTTGGCACCGTTACATGTGCGCTGAAGACGCTGATTCAGGGGCTAATTTTACATTCATACCTAACTGACTCAATAAAGTGCGATTGACGTAGTCCCCAACAAAGGTATTTTAAAAATTGGAGGCCGCCTTCGCTACGCTCGGCAGCTTTAGGACAAGTGGGGGCCGCCTTCCGCGTCCAAGGCAGCCAATCGGGTGCCGCCGTCACTGCGCTCGGCGACCCATGGACAGGGTGTTACGCACCGCCTGACAGAGCACAGTCAGACACGGTGCTCTTTTAAATGTTGAGGACTAGCCGAGCGCCGCCCGCTTCGCGGGCGGTGGTTGTGTGCTTGATCTCAACCCGTTCCGCTCGCTGTTCCAGATCGATTCACTACTGCGTTTGGGTCGTCCCGCCTTCGATTCGCTACGGCGGGCGAATTTTCAATGTTTGGTCACTTCGGCTATGTCTAAATGCAATGTGTATTAACGAATGTGAACTATGCCGAATTTGGTGCCTACTACCCCCTTAACCCTTTCGCGGCCGGAGGGAGCTTTATGCCTCCTTCGATGGCTTTAAAAACACGGTATGATTTGACCCGCCAGAAGGAAGCATAATACCTCCATCTATTTAAAATACCTTCATCTCGGTGTTAACTGTCACCCTCTCGTTTCAGCCAATCACCGGGGTGCATTGGACCAGCTGAAAAATTTGTGTTATTGTCACCCCACAAAAACTCAGCCACCCAGCAGTTCAGAAATCACCAGCAATCCACCGCCACCATCCGCCATAGAAGGACGATGCGAGTCGCAGTAAAGGGCAAGAGCAGAGTTCCTACCAAGTACAAGCACGCCTCCGAAACATTCGAGTTGAAGGCGGCCGTCGTTGCATCCGACGAACGCAAAACATGCCCGCGGTTGCCGCGGCATTTTGACCCTGAATTGCGCTGCGCAGCCCTGCCTACACGACCAAGAAACGGGTCGTCCTACGTTGGAGGCAGCACCGTGCCCACAACAGCATGGCCACCAGCGCCAAGACGGCGAAGATGAAGCGGTACCGCGCGTTAGGGTCCGCTAAAACACTTTCCGATGACGCCGAGCTTGGCCTGTTCGACTGGCTTGTGGCTGTGCACCTCAACGGCAATGCCCGTGTCGGCGACCATGTTGCGGCAGGAGGCACTGGAGGTGGCAAGAATGTACGATGTGCCTCCAGCTGCCTTCGGTGCTCTGCTACATGGATGAAGGCGTACCTCGCTCGCTATAGTCTATCGCTGAGAGCGAAAACTCGCCAGGGGCAGTCTCCACCAGCTGGCTCCACTGCTGTAGCAGAGGGTTTTACTGCAACGTTGCGCCGCCGCATTGTCGAGGAGGGCATTTGCGTCTACAATGCCGACCAAACCGGTGTTTTCTTTGAGTACGTACCCAAACACACAGTTGACGAACGTGGCTCTAAACCTGAATGGGTCAAATGTGGCGGCAAAAGCAAAGAGCGACTTACAGCGATGCTCATGGCCGACAGCACTGGACGCAAGTATGACCCGTGGGTCGTGCTGAAGATGCGACTGTCTAGCGTCGCAGTCACCCGTGAGGCGAACACACGGCTACGGCGAGGGTTCAGCCGCTGGATATGGCCGACCATTCAGAAGCTCGAGGAGCAGTACGCTATGCTGATCTATACGAATGCAAAAGGCTGGTGGAACTCAAATCTATCCCTTTTGTTTTTAAAGCACTTTTTGGGGGGAGCGCGATGCGCGCGACGCGCCCGTCATGCTCATGTGGGATGACTTCAGCGCGCATTGGACGGCCGAAGTCGTTCAATATGCTTCGAAGAAGAACATGATCCTTCAGCGTGTACCCCCTGGGTACCAATCGGGATGCGTCATTACCCTCTCGAAGGGAGCATTTTGCCCCCATCTGTTCTTCAAGCTACCTGAAGGGTCGAAAGGCTACATGCTCGAAGGAGGCGAAATGCCTCCATCTATTTTCAAATTACCTGGATTTGTATACTATACATACTCTAAGTGTTCGGGAAAGGGTTAAGACGTGCCGAATATCTGCCTGTTCATAATGTTATCGGTGAACGCACCGCCGTCCTCTTCCAGCTGTGGGTAATCGATCAATGGTTGAACTTGGACCTGGACGTTACGCGCGACAGCGCCTCATCAAGCTGTCCATGGGAGAAGCAGGGTGTTGGTAAAGACAACCCCAGGTTCTGGACCGTTTGACCTTGGGCTTTGTGGCAAACGCAGGTACCATCGGAAACTGCTCACGGCGCAAGCAAAAAGGAAACTATCACGCATCGCCGTCGCTTACGAAAACGATCCTCGGGATAAGAACGTCGTGCCCTTGGCGCTCGCCGGTCATGATGGTCGCATGAATAACATGGGGCTTGAGCTTGTCAACCCGTTGTCGCATTCCGTTGCAGAGCCCCAAGTCGGGGTTCAGATTCCTCATCATCATAATTGGGGCGCCTTCCTTCAATGCCAACTTATGTCGTTGATGCTGACCGTATGTAACACCTCAGGCTCGTAGAAGCTTCCCTCTTTGTCGTCATCTACCGAGCCGACGGACAGGTATTCGTGTGAGTCGTCTGAGAGGCGCTGCGAGACGGCTTCATTGATGCGTTGTACCTCCGCGTTTGTAGTCGTCAAGATGGTCCGGTTCGCAAAGTACTCGTCTGTCGCAATGTCAGGGCTGTTAATATCGGCATACATGGCATCAATGATGCTTTTGATGGCTCTTGGCACGGCCCCGGGTCAGATGTCCTCGTCCTCGTCCGTGTCATGACCGGTCTCCGTATTTTTAATTAGTATATCCCGCAGAATCTTCACGAAGTCCCTACCTAGAAACCTATTGACTTCGTGTCTCCCCTCTCCAACTTGGAGGAGAAACTCCGAGAAAGCTGCAAGTTCAGCGGCTGTACTCTCACTCCTGGCCGATTGTACGCGCACGTTTTCCATGAGATGAAGCTGCTTGAAGTACGACCACAGCGATAGTGACTTAAGGCAAGCGTCGATGGTTTCTGCCTGCGTCCTGCGCACTACCACCGGTAAAATCTGTCGGAGGTCACCCGATAGTACCTCCAAATGTTGTCCATGATATCACGCAGAGTCTCAAAAGCGTGCCGGTGTGTCATAGGAGCTTCATCCCAGATTACCAAACTGACCCTCCATTTCGAACTCGGAGCGCCGTGCGGAACCTCGAGGACAAGGTACGCTGCGTGCACTGCATGTTAATCGGAGTATCCACAACCATACCATGGTGGTCTGAGGTCGTTGGGGAGAGGTTAGGGTAACGTAAAATTGCCTGGACGGGAGGGGGGGTTCCTGTCCAGGGGACGCGTGCTAAGGGTTTTTAGAAAATAATAAACGGAACTGCTGGGACTATTCTGAGTCTTAATTAGTACGGTTTATAAAAGAGTATTTAATTCACCACCCACTCTGCGCGAGAGCACACTTAGCATCTGCCTATTGGCCATACTTAACCGACACCTTTCCGCCAGTAGGAGCCGAGCGATTCGTTGAGCCCGTACACGTTCCTGGACGATTAGCCCCTGAAATTCAGAGGGATGTGCATGGTGGAATACGCAAAGGACCACTTCCACCGTACGCCTGCCTCAACCTGGTAATTTTAACGGCACTTTGTGCAATGAATACCACTCCGGGCTCTGAGGCCCGTTAAAAGCGGAAAAGTGATTGTTTTATTATGGAAGGGGGCATGGCGGGCGGGCGGCAACCTATTAAACCTAACGCCCGACAAGAACAAGGCCGTCTCTTCGCAAGAACAAGGACACCTTTTTCACGGCAGTGGTATTGGGGCTCGTTCACTGGGATGGCTTAATGCTAATCGACGGTTAGTACTACAACGCCTACCACGAGTCTGGTCTGTATAGACTTTGACTGCGTGGGTGCACGTTGTCTAATAGTCTTTATTTTGGGTGCGCCTTGCGGGTTGAGCGATCCTTCAACTCCTATGATGTCAGTGGAAGCTCCAATTAAAAAATATATCAACAGCTGACCCATTACCCCTCTACAACCAAAAAGGTTTATTGTCTGAGCTGAATAAGCTCAGTGGCATCAAGCCGAGGCTCACGCACTGTCGCCGAAGGAAGTGACAAAAAATACGTGCGATGAGCTGACGCTTCAGCACTAAAGAAGCTCGCTGATGTTTTCTCCAAAGGTATTGAGACGCAACGCTGGCGAGTCGTCCTTTGAGGTGGTAAACGAGGAGGTGCGGTGCACAAAAGAAAGAAAGAAAAAAAAACACAATTGGAACCGAAGCTTGGCTATATGATGAGTTTTACCGTCGCTTGGTCTGTGAATCGTACCTAGGATTTAGGATTATAACGACGGCATCGCATTTATGCGGTTGGCCAAACGCGGATGGATTTTTTTCGATGACTGAGTGGGAATTCTGTTGAGTCGCGTGCTGTCGTTCTAAATGAATTGGAGTTATTTGCAGTTATTTGATAATTATGAATACGTTGACGTTCCATCTAACGCGATGTTTTGTTACTCTGTTTCGTGCAAGGGAGCCATGATCCCAAACGCAAGCGCACGCGGAAAGAAATCGAAGAAGCCCTGCTGCAAAACGCGCGCGTGAATGCCACACCAGCCGGACCTGAAGACGCAAACGACAGGAAGAAACGGAGATAGCGGAGAAACTACCACAAACGCAACTTGGACAAGCAATTTGCAGCTCTCAGCAAAGACGCCGCTGATGCCGACATCTCCGCAGCTAACGTTCCAGATGTGATGATGGCTGAGGGGGCTACTGTGGAGCAGGAGGGCAAGCAGGAAGAGGGCGGTCCAGCAGAGCACCAGCAACGGTATGCTGCAGCGTACGCTGAGGGGCAACGCGCCGCGGAGTCCGAAGCTGTGCCGACAGCATCTCTGATTCTGGTTTCGCATGATAGGGCGGCTGCCTTATGAGCACGAAACGTGGAGCGGGCGCGGATGCACAGAGCTAATATGTCCGCTTCACAGAAGGAACGCACAAAGGCTAAAAACAGAGAGCGTGCGCGAGCTTCGAGGGCTCGAAGGACAGAGGAGCAGCGTATCGCAGCAAGAGAGGTAGGGCGTCTCCGGAAACAAGGGCGCCGGGCGCAACAAACGCTTGCAGAGCGGGAGAATGAGCGCGAACACAATCGTATCCAGCAACAAGTTCGCCGAGCGGCACACACCACCGCGGAGCGCTTACTTGAAAGACAAGCGGACCGTGCACGCAAGGCTGCGAGGCTTGTGGCTCAGACTGAAGAAGAGCGTGAAGCTGTTAGGCAATTGAACTGTGAGCGAGAGGTTATCCGGCGGGGGAACAGACCGAGGAATACCTTGCTGTTTCGCAGGCACTTCACAGAGAGCGGCATGCCGCCAGGTCGGAAGAACAGACCGAGGATGAACGAGCTACCTTAGAAGCAATCAACCGAGAACGGCAAGCCACCAGACGCGCTGCACTAACAGAGACAGAGGTCGAAGCGCGGCGAGAACAAGAACGCATTTGGCGCAAGTCAGTCAAGGGTTGTCACGGCCATGTAAGCCACGAGAACTTCAGAGCCTACATGGTAACAGGAGGGAACGTGGTGAACGGGCGCCACAGACTCCCACCCACAGTAGTGTATCCATGGTGCCAAGCTTGGAAGTGGCCTGATGAGTCTAATTTTATTTGTTGCATGAAAGGAAGGGTCAGACTCCATCCCCTTCAGCCTGCACCAGGCCGACTGCTGGAGCTGTACGGAGAGAGCGAGTTCCGTCGCCACATCCGAGCGTACAACCAAGCATTTGCCTTCACGTTGATTGGGGCTTCCTCAAGTGACAACACTTTTCGAGGTGTTGATCAAGATCAGGACGTCGCGGAACAACACAGCGTTTATTCGTACCGTATTTAGGGAGCGATGGGTCATTCATTACCTGGGATCAATGCTGACGTACGTGGACCCTGCTACAGGTGAGAGAACAGCACCCAAGTTCGCGCAGATTTACATCGTCGATCCCGACATACAAGAGCGTGCCCAGAGACGCAAAGATATTTACACCGACCTGGACAATGTGGCATTGAAGGACATCGAGGATTTGATGGAGAGGTGTAATCCCTTCGCACAGCAGTTTTTAAATTTCGGCGAAAAGCTGCGCCAGGATTTGGCTAATGGTGTCGACGTGAAGGGCATTCAATACCGACTGCCCGCTAAGCCGTCGCAGCCTGGGACAGACAACTTGCCAACCATTTCCAGTGTGGGGGCTGCAATGTTCGAGGATGGAGATATTGCCAAGCCACGCGACTTGCTTCTTCTCGCTAGGGAACACCGGTTGGTGCGACTCTTTGAGACAGATGAGAAGTACGATCCTCTCCAATATCCACTGCTGTTCCCCCACGGTGATCTCTGATGGACGCATACGCTTATGTACGCGGACGGAGCCGATTATAGAAATAAAAGGAAGATGGCTCCACGCGAACACACAGCGTATCGACTGTTCCAGAAGGAGGGCGACCAGTCCGCACTTCACATAGGCGGGCGCCTCTTCCCGCAATGGGTCGTTGATCAGCGAGCCAAGTGTGAGCAGGAACAACTACAATAGGTGGCAAATTAACAAAAAGAGATTCGGGCAAATCAGTACCACGGCGTTGAAGATGCACTGCTTAACGAGAACACCATTACGCTGGATGAAGGCGAAGGACTCCAGTCCGAATACGGCCGTACGCGCGGAGAGTTGGTACAGCACGACCGGCAGCACCGAGAAGATCACTTTTTACGCCAGATCGGCAAGCGTGTCATCCTTCCATACTCACACGTGGGCGGTCCGCGCTTCATGTGCAAGGCCAACCAAGATTCAATGGCTATTGTTCGTGAGTATAGAAAATCCGACGTCTTTGTGACCATGACGTGCAATTCCAAGTGGGAAGAGATCGAAGAGAAGATCACTGACCCTGCTCAGAGTGACCAAGCCCGCCCTGACATTGTTGCTCGCGTCTGGTAGCAGAAGCTTAAGGCGCTTTTAACGGATTTGGATGAGGGTGTACTGGGACGTCTACTGGCGCGGATTTACGTTGTTGAGTTTCAGAAGCGCGGGCTACCACACGCCCATATCCTCATCATTCTGAATGACGAAGACAAGCCTTGCATCGGGGAGATTATTGACAGGTTAGTGTCTACTGAATTGCCTGGCATGAATGTCAACCCTGACCTCTTCGACATGGTCATGCCTTGAATAATGCAGGCCCATTTGGGGAAGCATTTCCTTCGAGCCCATGCATGAAGGACGGAAAGTGCTCGAAAGGATTTCCGAAGCCGTTGGTAGAGGTTACCCGTGCAAAACAGGACGGATACTTGGTGTATAGACGGCGTCGACGCGAACCATGTGTTCTGACGTACAAGGGCAAGCCCTACGACAACGAGACTGTAAACCAGTGGGTGGTTCCGTACAACCATTACCTCTCTCAAAAGTACAATTGCTACATCAACGTGGATGTGTGTACGGCGATCACAGCAATCAAGTACATGTACAAGTACGTCTACAAAGGGTCCGACAGAGCGGTTATCACCATTAAGGCCGTGCGCGATCCCAAGAATCCTCGCGACAAGCCGAACGAGATCCTGCGGTTTCTCAACACAAGGTATATATCCCCCGTCGAGGCATGTATGCATCTATTGGCGTTCGAGATCCAGGGCAAGACGCACTCTATTACGAGGTTTACGATGCACTTGGAAGGTGGCCAGATGATTGTTTTCGAGCCCACCGATGACCCAGCCGCAGTCGCGGAACGGGACCGCCGCACAAGGCTAACCAGATTTTTTGAGCTGTGCGCGAGCGAGGAGCCCGAGGACCAGATTTCTAAGACCATGCTGTATCTTAAAATGCCTAGGAAATTTTCTTGGGATAACAGGGCGAAAAAGTGGGTTCGTCGTTCGAAATACCAGGCGGCTATTGGGCGCTTAATCCATGTTTCTCCGCGAGACACTGAGTGCTTCTACTTGCGGGTACAACTGTGTCACCGCAGGAGGCCGAATTCCTTCAGGGATCTGCAAATCGTGGACGGGGTCGTCCACCCGACCTTCCAACCAGCGGCGATGTATGCGGGATTCCTTGAGAATGACCAAGAGTGGGTCGCTTGCATGTCAGAAGCGTCGTCGTTTAAGATGTCGTAAGCACTTCGGCAACTGTCTGTCACATTACAAGTTTCCGACGTCCGAGCACTATTGGGACCAATTCTACGGCGAATTATCGAGGGATTTTGTGTACACATACCGAGCGCTTGAAGGACAGACCAAGGAGGACACGATCCAGTTCCACACGCTCAAGCGTCTTAACGAACTGTTGCAAATCAGCGGGTACGCCGTACACGACTTCGACCTCCCACAGTTATGCGAAGATCGGGAATCACTTCTCTTCTGGAAAACAATCTCATCTGCCGTGAATTGGAGGGGTACAATCACGATGGGTTGCAAGGAGTCCATGACCGAACTGATGAGCTTATAGATGGCAACGGACCATTTACAACCAAATTATGGACGCAGTGGAACGACCGCAGGTTGGCAGGAACCTATTCTTCGTTGACGGACCAGGTGGTACAGGGAAATCAACACTGCTGAAGCATATCCTCGCCAGTGTTCGGCTTTCGGGGGAAATCGCAATTTCGGTAGCCTCTAGCGGTATTGCAGCCAAGTTCGCCTTACAGAGAACATGCGCGTGCGGGCTGCCCATAGTGCAAGAACTTGCGGCCTTCTCAGACTTTCTCCTGCAAGTTGGTGAAGGGAGGCATGAGGTAAACCGTCCGCTTGGAGGCGACTACATGAAGCTTCCACGGGACATGTTGGTCGAGAACCCGCCAGAAGTACCTGACGAGGACGCCGAAATTGCGCCGGGTGCGGTCCCCATTGGTCTCACTCGGATTGTCGACGCGATGTACGCTAATGTTAACAACCCGTTCATTGCAACGGACAATTACTTAGCGAACCGTACCATTTTGACGACAACCAACGCAATGGTTCACCGTATCAACGATGCTGTATCTGCGCGTCTGGATGGCGATGCCCGCGAGTACCGGTCGATTGACTCAATGAAGGACGACGAGGACAGCAACTTCTTTGAGCAGGAGGCCTTGAACTCAGTGAACATCAACGGAATCCCGCCGCACAAATTGACGCTCAACGTGGGAGCATCGATTATGCTCATGCGCAACTTGAACCCGGACCTAGGACTATGCAACGGCACACGACTACGGGTTCTGAAGCTGAAACCGCACGTCATCCACGCGAAGATAATGAATGACTGGGGAGCGTAGACGTGTTGATTCTAAGGATCGTTTTCATAAGCGACGATAATGCTCGAGACTTCCCGTACCGTTTGAGGCGCAAGCAGTTTTCAGTGCAGACCGCATTCGTGATGACCATCAATAAAGCGCAAGGGCAAACGGTGTTCAACCTGGGGTTGTACTTAGCGTCTCTCTCCTTTTCTCACGGCCAACTCTATGTCGTGCTCTCCCCGGTTACCGCTCGATCCAAGATCAAGGCGCTGATTGAATATCCATAGTTGGAGGAAGACGACGAAGTGTACACTGCGAGCATTGTGTACATGCAGATTTTCGAGACGGCGTAATGAAATTGAAAGGCTATATACTACATCTGCATAAAGTTTGAAAAAATCAGATTACTTGACTGTGTTAAAATTAAATTTTCAGCCGAGCGAAGCGAGGCGTACACTCAACTTAGAATACTATTACCCGCCGGAGCGAAGCGGAGGCCGGCAGCCCGCACCACTGGGACTTAAACTAAACCCACCGCCACGTCGCGGCGGCGCTCGGCTAGTCTAAAGCCTCAATCACTGTCCGTAACGGAGTTGTAACATGAATATCATTGGATAAAATTGCGCATTTACGTCCTTCATTGGATATTACTATTGAACGTTTTTCATTGGGTATAAATATTGCTGCCGAGCGCAGTGAAGGCGGTCTCCATTGGGTAAAACTAATTTGCTGCTGCGGGCGTGACATCCATCCCCAGGAGGGATTATCTAGTCGGTGGTGTGGTGCACACCCCGCATTTCTCTGAGAAAATCATTCCGCACAGAACTTGACCCTAGGTAGTCAACAGCTATGGGCAAGAAGGGCAAGGCTTCCATCGGAGCGCTTGAGCCGCTG
>JAHQIV010000403.1:0-22057 GCA_030463285.1 Phytophthora europaea
CTACCACCGACGCTTTCTGTATCAATACATTAGGAGGTACCGCTAATCCACCAAAAGGATGCTTATATCTCGCTAGTGGATCTGGATCAACTGCGCCTAACAACATCGACAAGCTCTTGTTTAATACGGATACTCCATATACAAATGCTAGCTATGGCACCGCCGGATTTACTTGCAATGGCAATATGTTCATCAGATCGAACAATAGCTTCAACGATGGAACGACCGGTTGGGACATGCCTCTATGCCTGAGCAATGGCAACGCCTCTGAGTTATTGTTTATTGTTTGCGTTCCAGATGAACAATGGGCCGGCTTCTACTTCCACCACGAGCATCGTGATGGGTACCGTTTCAGCTAATGATTTCAGAATGATGACTAATAACAGTACGAGAATGACAATCACTAGTACTGGAAGAGTAGGTATAGGTACTACTACTCCTTTATATGGATTACACGTCATGACTACGGCCACTGTAACAACCGATGGAGGCGGCAGTGGCGTTGCATATTTCAAGACCTCCGGAGGTCTCGTGAGTACTGCTGGCCCTCTCTCGTCAGTAGCTGTAGGTATTTGTTGCTCGGGTGCCTTGGTGGCTAGTACGGGCGTATATTGCTGGAGTGATCAGCGTTTGAAGAAGGATTTTACTAGGTTGGGAGATGATGTGTGTGATAAAATGCTAACCATCGAACCTTTGCTATTTTAGGGTTTGGCTGCCATCCTGGGGGCAGGAATCACGCCAAGAGAGCACCTGGATGAAGTCGCAGAGTCACTTGTCCCAGCGAAATAATTTATCACGACAACCCCGCGTGGAGATGTTGGAGGACGATTTCGAGGGTATTGAGTTAAGTTACGATGGAGCTGCGAAAACCTCGACTTGAAAAGGGAGCTGTGGTTGTATTTTGTGGTAGTTACCTGTATGGTCCGTCATGGAAGCCAGATGTTTCATCTTGGAGGACGTCACTGTGAATGATGCTGAATAAAAATAGACTCCTGAAAGGATTACAGATGGCCCATGGAAATGGGGTCACTGAACTAGTTGTCGTGGGGGATTCAAGGATAGTCATCCAGCAGGCACAAGGTCTCATCAATTGTCACCAACCGAACTTGCAGAGGAAGCTAGCCGGGTGCGAAAGCATGAAGACTCAGTTTACATAGTGCATGTGAAGCGGGATTTTAACCAAGCCGCCGATTACATAACGTCTAAAACACTTTTACTGGACGACTCCCGGGACGTCCAAGATGAAGACGAGCGGCGCCATTTGGAGCGTGTATCCAAGATACCTGAGCAACTGATAAAATCGCACGTGAGTCCCAGAGGCGAACTCCGTGTCCCCGAAAGCTTGGCTAACGTGAGTTTCCAAAAGGAGGACGTGGAGTTTGGGTCAGAATCAGAACCACTTCCAAACGCAGCCCGAGTTATGGCAGCAACAAAGAGGAGTCGAGGATCTTTCCAGAGCCCCCCTAGGACAATTGGAGTATCAAGCAGAACGGTGGCGGCGTATCAAGGTTCATCAAAGGAGCGAGGAGTATCTTGCTGAGTTGGTAAGAAGGAGATTTCGAATCGTTTTCGCTCCGACGGCTCCGGAAGATTAGTAAAGTGGCTGACTTGTTCGCACTGGATTCTCGATGTATCCTATATAGCTTAGCAAGATCCACCTGAGATTGGCTTCCCCACTCTTTGCAGATGAGCTGCGGGTGGTTGTGCCGAGAGATCTCTAATCGGATATTCTACATTATGCTTATGGAGATTACCAGGGAGGGCGTCAAGGCAAGAGTCGGACTCACGAACGGCTTCGTTCGGAATTCGTCTGGCCTGGGATGTATGTAGATGTGGATCGCTTTGTGAAGGAATGTGTGGACTGTCTGAGTGGAAAAGGAAGGCCTCCAACCTCGGTCCATCGCCAGGGAACATTACGCCACGACGCCCATGTGAGACAGTGTCATTGGACTTTGTGACTCATATGCCCAAGTCGACACGAGTAAACGCGTTCATACTCTTGTTTCAGGATATTTTTTTCAGGGTATGTCATGTGCAAACCAATGAGCTCTAGTACGGTTCAAGACGTTGCAGAAGCGTATGAAGAACGGGTCTTCCGGCGTTTCGGGTCAAGCTCCCTGATTCACCACGACTAAGATCCGCGATTCATGAGGGAAGTTTTCACAAGATTCAGAGAAGTTTTGGGGAGTTGTCAACGAGCGACTCTGGCATACCGACCCCAAGCCAATGATCAACAAGAGATATCCGTCCAGACGGTGGTTCGCAGCATCCGGGCGTATATCGCTGAAGCAAACCAGAGCGACTGGGACAATCACGCCGAGAGGTAGATGTTTGCTTTGAATACGCCCTACGATGCGATGCGTTTGGAGACACCAATCTATCTGGTCCATGGCTGGGATGCTCAATGGACGGTATCTGCCATGTTAGGGCCGAGACCTTCGAGTGTTCAAGAGAAGACTGCCTACGAGCGGCGTCATAAGTTCCAGCGAGACTATAGCTATGCCCTCGCATGTGCAGAAGATCTCCAGGTCTAGGCGAAGAAAGTACGAATCTGACGCCCAGACACAGAAATGTAAGAAAATCAAACACAGACTGAAGACTGGATTTGAAAAAGGAGACGCAGTATAGTTGTACATCCCGAAAGTCAATACATGCTTGAGCATAAAGCTCGCCAACATGTGGCATGGTCCATTTCAAATCGCTGAAGTATACGACGACTTCCGGATCGTCTTAAGGTCGAGGGCACATGTTATCTCGTCAACCCTTGGGTGCACATTAGTCGTCTGAAGCCACAGCACTCCATCCTAGACGACCAATTGAAGAAGTCGAGGTGGGAAAAGTGGATGATTTTGATATCGCACTTCTCCCGGAAGACAGTTGGGAACCCGACTCTGAGAGGGATGAGTATGAAGTGAAAACGATACTCGACCTGAGATGGTCCAACCAGACAAGGACTTCCAAAACGCAGTAAGGAATACCTGATCAAGTGGAAATGATACGACGATACTGAATGGTTGCCCGTCTCCCAACTCAGTTGCGGTGCATTACGCTATGATTTCAACCAGAGCGCCAAAGCTAAAACTCGTTTCCAGACTATGCAAGGGGGATACGATCGTCCCCGAGTGTACCGGATTTTGTCGAACCCGCCTCACTTGGACCGAGGATGTGTGAATGAAACGCCTGTAGAATAAAAATGAGTGAGCTGAACTGAGCATAGAAGAAAATAAGACTGTGACGAAAGAGAGGAAGAACTGGGATTCCATTCGTCTTAACGACTACGACTGTGTGAGACTAAGAACGTTCCAAAAGAATGACGAAGAGATGAAAACGAGACTAGGTCTGGAGAATGGCGCTTGGACACTCAAGGAGCCACGTCCGAGATGGGGTCGCGCTGGCCGGCCCGAATCAGCATATCGCGAATGTTCACCGAATGGTGAGCGATGCGCTCGTCATCTGTGACACAATGGGCGTGCAGGCTCTATGGTGTTCAGAAGAATGAGCTACTCTTTCCGAAAGTGTCTCTGGGACGCCGAAGGGTCTTCCAGAATCCGGTAGCAAACCTTCCCACGAAACTTCCAGATGCCTGGTTCGTAGAACAAGCTTTGACGAAACCCTTTCTTTGTGTGACGCTTGACATGCGTAGCGATCCGCTTGTTGACTGACTCATGGGCTTTGCGACGACGGGTATGTATCGTGAATGCCACTGAATCGACAACCCAGAAGAGGGCGTTCCAGAACGCTCGACTGTTCCCGTTCATGAAACCGACCATCCCATCCAAGAAGGCGATATCGGTATCCGAAAGGTCGTCCAGATGGTGGAAATAAAGCTCCTTGACGCGATCGTCGTATGTCCCACGTCACGGGAGCTCCGTTACCAGGAATGTGTGGAATTCGTCTGGGGACAAAACGCGCCTTGAGGAGGTCCAACTCATGGCAATTGGACGAGTAGTCCGGAAAACTGAGCGTCTGAGCTGAGACTCTTTCGTGGAAGTGGGGTCAAAGTATTTGACTCGGACCACATTGTACCTCCAGGATACAATGTCTCATCGGGAGTCTCGACCACTGCCTTCTCATCAGAAGTCAGCTGGGAGTACTTCTTCTGAGCCAACCGTGAACGGCCATTGCATCGACCTTTCTTGACTGGAGGCTGATGAGGGACGGAGGCCTGGGAATGCCGACGCTTGCGTCGCTTGGATGTCTTCTCTGCGGCAGGTACCTACTCCAGATCACTGGCGTCATCCTCCGGGTTCCCTATCTCACTGGTGTCCCAGTCGGCGTCCTTGGATTTGTCATCCTGCTCCGGCTCAAAGGCTTCCGGGTGGAGGTCTTTGTCGACCTCTTCAGACAATGAGAGTTCACCCCAGAATGGTGTTTGGACATCACGTTCCTACAAATCATCCAGATGAGCTTCTACCAGGTACGAGGCACCGAGGTCCGGGCGCAGAACTGCTCCAATAAGTCACGGAGACGCACCCAGTTGCACGCTAAATTGGCATGATCACTCAGGAAGTTCATCAGGTCGACTTCATTGAATTGGACACCTGCAAGCGTCTTTCCTAGATTCATGGATACGTTTGGGTGCCCGGGAGCTCTTGCCGCAGTTTGGTTATCCCCTCGAGGAGACCACGCTTGCCCTCGTTATGCTCCGGGACGAGATCCTTTACACCGTCTCACCGTCTCAATGTTGCTCCGCAGTGTACTAACTAGAATCCACGGCACGCTTGTACGTGACTACCACCGTCGTCGTCGATGTTGCCGTTGTTCTACCGTGGCTGCCGATGGCGTTACTGTCACCGTCGCCGTCTCAAGGCTTTCCATCCACGTTTCGAGTCGATTGACCGTGGTGAGACGCTACTAGATCACCGTGATCAGGACGGCTACGGGCTCGGAATCCATGGTGACTGCTCGGCCGGGGGGTTCCGCCTTCGTTGGTTGACGCTGCCGCCGGTCCCGCCACTTATCAGGCTTCTCTTCTTCTTCCTGCCGTCGCCAAGCTCGATTCTTCACGAGGCGGCCTGTCTTCGTCTTTGTTTCTTTTTCGGACTATCCCGTGGATTGCCGTCTGCATGTTGGACGATTGCACGGTCCGAAGTTGAGCTAGGACGCCTACCATACAAAGATCACGACTAAATAAGAATGTAGGTCGAAGACCAACGCCAAGACGCAAGAGAAGTCTAGCAGAGAGATCTTCTAGCCAAGATAAAATAGAGAGAGATACCAAGATAATCTGATACAGAATCCGTTTTGCCTCAAAACTCACAAGTGCAGCGCATTTCGTGCACGGGAACGAATCGAATATCGCCTGGGACCAGAAGACCTGCTTGGAGCAGCCTGCCAGACGAGGAGCAATCCGCAGGAGGACCGAGACGTCCGAAAGTCGACATCCAAACACACCGACCGTCCGAAGGGGGCGTGTGTGGATTCTCTCCCCCCCTCCCAAAAAATAGGTCGAGCTCACAGTTAGACGGGGACTCGGGCTCGTACACCGGTGGTGAACCGTACTATTCCATATATTAGTTGGTAAGCAGTAAGGACACTCTTTCGCAGAGAAGCTTCTCCATTCCATATTAACTGCACTCTGGGAGGTTTGGGGGTGCGTGAGTGAAAAAGGAAAAGGGGACGTTTGTAGGTTGACCAGTCTCCAAACGGCGAACCCAGTTGTACTGGAGTGTTGACACACCGTCCGAGGGTCCAAAAGAATAAGTGGCGGATAGTTGTGTGTGTTGTATTATGTATTTTGAGATTGGTTATCTTAACTCTGGGAGAGGATCTGGTTAGTAGGTCACTGCTTCTCACTAACTGTACGAGCGGCGTTCGGAGGTATTCGTCTGCGCTCAGTACTCTTATATTTTCTATATCTGTATCAGCAACTCACTAGTGGGAATCCGGTCCGCCGAAGCCAAACGGCCGGAGAATGGGGTTACGCAAGGTACACACGCCATTCCGAACGAAGTTTCTCGTTTGAAGGTACCGGCCCATTCTTCGACCAGAACTTCCTACTTTCGGGAGGGGGACGGTCCCTAAAGGGTAGCGCGAGCACCAAACACCTGGGCGGCAATAAGTTGTCACCGACTTCGCCACAGTAATTAACCACTTCGTAGCTCCGTCTTTCAGGTGGGCGATTTCCCCGTAGTACAGCTCCGCTGCTGTCGACGTGTCGCCACCGATACCTGCCTGCCTTCTACCACCTGGGGGATCGTCGCGAGCCACGCCTCCACCGACTCGCCGGCCGTCTCCTTGAAGTCTTCCAAGTGCAGACGCTTCATCTTGCGTGCTCCTGCGCTGGTGGTGGTGCTGGAGCCTGTATGACCACCGGCTCAGGTGCTGGTGAGGCTGCTGGTGGCGGCACCAGGAACCGCTTCATCATGAATCGCTGCTGGTGGGGTGTGAGCGCCTCCCACCAGTACATGTCCTGCAGATCGTCAGTCTGCTGAGTTTGGGTTGCTGCCGTCCGCTGCCTTGGCTGTCTGCTCCGTCGTGTCCGCGATTGCTGCGGTCGTCTCCGCCGTTCCTGCTGTCTCCGCCTCTGCCGTTGTTTCCGTCGCCGTGGTTGCCGCCGTTGTTGTTGCCGTCATCATCACTGGAGTCGTCGTGGTGGTTGCTCCCAGGGGTGGTGATCGTGACGCCGCTGCTGACGACTACGTCCTCATCATCTCCGGTGCCTCCTCCGGCAGCACTCAGCCGCACCCGCGTTCGTGGTTGACGCTGTCTCTTCGGTGCAGGTGCTGCGCTGGACCTTCGAGTCGTAGCACCAGCCGTTAATGTACTCGATCACCGTACTGCTCGTGTCGTCCGTGCCGCCATCGCTGTTGTTCAGTTATGCTTTGGTCGTCTGCTCAGTCGCTGCTCAGTTGCTGCTGCGGTGCTTCAATATACCCCTTCCGTTCTTTGCTCTCACTCCGTTCCGCTTTCTCTCTCCGCTCTGTTCTCTCTCTCCGTTCCGCTCTCTCTCTCCGTGACTGGGGTTCGTGCCACTGAGCCAAACGTCGTGAAGGCCTTCCTTGTCAGTGTCTGGAAAGCCAACCGTGTTGGAAGTCCCATGTATGACCACCAAGTAAGCTGTGTTCTTCTACTGTTGTGATTTCGTCACTCACAATCGCGTGCTACCTTGCGTGGTGTCCGCACTGCGTCACCGCCCGGCCTGCCCCTAGCCACAGGACGGTGTCCGATGGCTACAACTACTGCCGTCCTACAAATACACGTACAATAGTCTACCCCCCCCCCCACACACACACCACAGCAGTAGCCGTGTTCCTTGGGTTATTCGCAGTTTAGGGCGGTCACGTCCGAGATCTTAGAAGCTGCAAGGTGATCATTCCTTCTTAATCGTGGGGTTGGGATACACGGAAGTCTTTTGAAAGTGAGCTACAGTGATGGGGTTGGGTGGCGTTAGCTGAGCGAAATTCGCTCCCCAGTATAATATTGCCATGATGGGCGTGACCCATTCTGTGCGCGAAGATAGAGTTGATTAGCGCTAGAAGATTACAGCTGAGAGAAAGTGAATTGCCGAAGCGAATAACGACAGTTTACACGCTAGTGCCTTGCCCGTTGTTACTATTCGGTTGAAGCACTCAGTTAGATGCATTGCAGCGCGAAGCCGAACCTGCGGGTTCTAATAGAGACAGAGTTGTAGCAATACTTCTAAAGCTATCGATTGGGGCCTCTGTGACTCTAACCTTCAATGTGGAGCAAGCGACAAGCCTCTGTAATGGCACAAATGGCATTGTGTATGATTTAATCTATAATGATAACACATTGGTGCCCATTGTTCTCGTCCAGATCACTGACTTGTGTATTGGACCGTCATTTTTAGCTGGAATCTCTAATATCGTGACAGTTGTCCCGAAGAAGATAAGTTGGACGAAGTGGACAAGTGATTTAAGTGTCTATCGTGAAGGTATTCCACTACGACTTGCGTTTGCTATCACAGTTCAAAAAGTGCAGGGCTTAACTTGCAGAATGGTAGTTTTTCACTCTGCATACATACCTAGCGGGTCGTTTCGCGTATGATGCGCTTGCGCGAGTAAGAACTCGAGATGATATTGCCTTTGCTGCACTTTTAACAATAACCAAACTCACACCTTCAAAAGACAAGCATACCATTTGGAAACGTGAAGAGCAACGAATGCAACCAACTGTGAGTCGAACTGAAACCAATGCACAGGAAATCATTCTAACGATGCGGCAAATAGCATCACTTCACAATCAGTCGCTATGGCCCCGGCGAGTGTCTTTATTTATGTTTTAATATTAAATACCTCTGTTAGATTATTGCTGATTAGCTTGATATTTTCGAATGTATTCAAACACCCGCAGATGAACCGAAACTACTGCATTGGGCCCTTCACAGGCTTACTACTTGGCTGCCATTTCACATTTTATTTTGTCTGCAAACGATAAAGCATGAGCGACGAACCCCCCCCCCCCCTATCGAGTCTTGCTGTCTGCGTGTTGAAGGCTCTGGATCGCCTTAGCCAACACGCCAACTCCATCATCCCAAAGCAAGTCCAGCAACCACGGGCTCCACGACCCAACCGCTCAAGCGAATTTAGATAGAAGAGCCAAGTCTCGAGTCCAACCAAGGGAAGAAGAAGTTGCGGACTACGGGCGACTTCACCTCGGCGGGGCTACGCGACAAGTGCAAGCTAGCGCCATTTCCGGCTGGAGTAAGGAGGATATTCGTTCAAACCTTCGACGATTACAAACCCAACGCCGAGAGAGAGCGTATCGAATGCTTGCAGCCCTTGAAGCTGAAACTGACATCGTGACTACCACCGTCGTCGTCGATGTTGCCGTTGTTCTACCGTGGCTGCCGATGGCGTTACTGTCACCGTCGCCGTCTCAAGGCTTTCCATCCACGTTTCGAGTCGATTGACCGTGGTGAGACGCTACTAGATCACCGTGATCAGGACGGCTACGGGCTCGGAATCCATGGTGACTGCTCGGCCGGGGGGTTCCGCCTTCGTTGGTTGACGCTGCCGCCGGTCCCGCCACTTATCAGGCTTCTCTTCTTCTTCCTGCCGTCGCCAAGCTCGATTCTTCACGAGGCGGCCTGTCTTCGTCTTTGTTTCTTTTTCGGACTATCCCGTGGATTGCCGTCTGCTGCCACTTCGCCCACTACGCTCCGCACTACCGTCTTCGTTCTTGTCATCGTTTTTTCGACTTCGTAAGCGTCACTATGCCCCTGCATGACCACCACGCAACGTGTCTCCTTGTGTTCTCCTGCACGCCGGGGTTGGTTGACACAGTGCCAATCGCGTCCAAAGTCTGTCAGACCGTTGGTGGAAATCTCGTGTCCACGGCGCCGGTGTGTGCCCGACTGGCAACACAACCTATTTTGTTTAAGTTCGTCCAATCAATACACTTGTCCGTCCAAATGCTGCCGTCTCCTACAGTCGCTACGTCCGCGTAGAACTACGAGTCGTCAGTCGACGCTAGCTTAGCCACTCGGGTCTCTACGCCTCGGGCACCCACCCTCGTGCAACAATCTGTCAAGTTGGGCAGCCCTCCGCTCTGCACCGACTCCTCGCCTTGTCCTGCTCGGGCTGCCCCGTGTATTCGACTCTGCAGTCTTCCGCCCGCCCGTTCGTCCATCCGTGGCGCGGAAGTCGCTGCCACTAGCACTCTTCAGTGCCGATCTTCAAGGTCTGCGTGGTTCTCCGCAGGATCCAAAGTGTGCGCTCCACTCGCCCCGTCGCCCACTCGGTCGCCTCCCAACGTTGACTCCGCCCATTCCAACGTTGACGCGACAGTTTTTCGTTGCGTGCCGGCTGCTCGCCAAGGGCCTTTCAATGTCACTCTTCGGAGGTCGGCAAATCGCTGACCGCCTGCTCGCCTCGTCAGCCGTCGTCCGTGCTGGCTAGCCATCGTCCATCCGCCTGTCCGTCCAGTCCGTTGCCATGCGTCCCTGCCAGCCATCGTCCATCTGCCCGCCCTTTCTGCCAGCCGCCGCATTCGCCCGTCCGTCTTGTCCTTCTTGGTAGCTGCCATCCGCCATCCTGTTACAGGGACGTGCGCGGCAGAGGTCCGACACTACAATACTATACTGGATTGCAAGCTTCATCTAGCCGCAATAAAAATTCCAATCTACCATCAAACAATAATACAAATTCCCACAATTTGTATTGTATTCACCATATCATCCACATGCTGTGATATTGATATGCGAGCTGTAGTGTATCTCGGGAAATCCGGACACAGCATGCGCGGTCTGAGGGCGACCTCCTTTTCCGTGGTTTTGCGTTACACAACTATGGTGAGCAAAACTCCAGCAATGATACAGTTGTGCACCGTTGTCGCGTATTGCAACAAAATTGTAATTTTGAATAATCTATCAGGATTTGTACAGAAAATACGATGTAAAGTTATTAAGTCAATTACGCATCTGGGACCTGAATCAATTTTCGCCTTAGACGTTATCCACCCTGCCGAAAATGAACTGTATTCATGGGCATGGGCGATGCCATTTAGACGGTGCGGCTCCGTGCTCCTGGAGCAGTCATAGCACTTGGGGTATGTTAATTGCCAATAATTGGGGCGAAGCCCCCAGGTTTTCGTTCATTTTATGCACGGCAACGTGTATACTTTTTGGTCGGATAGCCCATTCGGGCAAAATACTCACTTTCTTCACGAAGAGTGGTAGTATTAGTTTAAAGAACGGGTTAGGGCTCAGTACTATCATCGTGCACCGGGGGCCAAAAATTCGTGTTTTCCCCGCTGTATAACGACGCTGCGTGCGGAAGGTCACATCTGAGCTTGTAGGACATTACAGACCCAAAGGGATATTACCTCTATTAAACGAGTTAGCAGTCAGTAACACGAGGGTTATTTTTAGCTGGGTTCTCCTTACTTTTAGTCTGACTACCAATGCCGTTTCAAATAGAGTTAGTCACAATGCTAACTTTTCTGGGAGAATTACGATAACAGCTGTCCAGTGCATGGGCTGATGACCCTGTCTACGCAAAGGTTCAACCCAGATTAACTCCGAACGGCCCCCACAACAGACAACGACTGTGAAATCCGCCACTATCTCAATACCATCCCCATACAAGCCCTTCACGACAGGGAAATCCGCCTCGGCTTTTTATTGACCAATAATGTTGGGGGTCGTTCTTATCATAGGTAGAATTGTAGAAATTTCGAGATGTGCTAGAGACGAGGTCGTTCTATCGTACTACAATTCTACCTCGCTGTTGAGAACGAAATTGCACAGTTCACCTAGCTATCTCCCACGAAAACCAAGAGCAAGCCTAAGCCGGCATGGAGCAGGACGCTAACATCGACGAGCTCTCGATGAGGACTTGCTCATCGACCGTAGCAGCGAGTGCTGGGACGCGATCTCGGTCTTTGACACCAGTAGTGACAGCGATGACGAAGTCGTGGACATTGATGACTCGGAGGACGATTTCATGGAGGAAGGCGCGTTGGCCTGCATCGCATCAGATTCGGCAGAATTCATCAATTCTAGGGAGGGAGTTTATGCCCGTCAGCGCCTAATTTGGAGCGAGTACATTCAGAAGTTGAGGCGCAAGAAGAAGTTCAACCGAACTTACCAAATGGATGCAAGGCATTTTGATCGCTTGGTGGCGCTGCTTGAAGCAGAACTTGCTGTTGAGCAAGATAGCGTAAAGTGCAGTGCAAAACTACTTCTGCTGAAAAAGGCGCTACTCCAGTTCTTCTTGTGGACATCACGCCGTTATCGATCTCGGTAGTAGCCATGGGTTCGGGGAAGGCAATATGTTAGTCTTGAAGGTGTCGTGGAAACCGTGTCGCGTGAACGTGTCCTCCACATTACCCCACGCAAAAACCCCAGTCACATCAACAGCAGCAAGCACCGATATGCGGCTTCCCCGACTGAACGGGAGAGTTGCGGTTGCAGGAGTATTGTGAGCAGACCACCCGTATTTACGAAGCACAGACCTAAAATGAAACATTCATTAGTATTGTAAAGAAAACCGATAGCGCAATTTCAAATTACCTCGCGTCCTTTGAAGTCTCGTCGACAAAACCTAACTGGTCAGACCCGCTGTAGTATGGTAGCAAGCGCTGGGCATACTCTCGGCCCTCTTGTGGAAGACTCTCGCTGGCTCGTTTGGTCAGCACCTTGCGCGTCAGCCACAGATCGAACCGCAGCGCGCGGAAAATCGTCGAGTCCGACAGGTTGTGCACGCCAGGGAACTTAGCTCGTAGTTCGAGCCGCAGCTCTTCGAAGTAAAAGCACGGGTTAACTTTAACATACTCCTTGACAAAGAACACACGTTTGAAGGCCATCTCGAGGTCTTGTTCGTGCGTAGGAGGTGGCTTGACACGTTTCCGGTGTTTCTAAAGAGTCGGTACCAGCGCTCTAAGCGGCGCAACGACATCCCTAAGACTACGTTCACCGTGATCATATCCACGTTATAAACGTAGACAAGGACAATAGCACGCCTTCGAATACCGATAGAGAAAGTCATTTTGCGTACACCACAGTACTGTCTTATTGTACTAGTCCTCTCTTCGCGATTACCCGAATGGCGTCTCAATGCGCGCCAAAAGGGCAAACGTAGTGGGAAAGGTAGTTCCTGCGTGAGTGCAACAGTCCATTTAGGCCAGTGAAAATCGAGCGATTTGATTGTCTGAAAATGTGCTAAAATGTTATTGCATGTGCTGCTAAATGGAGGTGGACACCTAGCCCTATGCTGAACGGAGGTACTTCCCGGCATCAAATTTGCCAAAAGTGCTGCAAATACAATATGATATTGTATTGGAGTCGACGTCCAATAACAAAATTGTATTACAAAGCCCAAATATTTATTGAATCGCAATTATTATTTCCGACCCCTGGTCACTGCATCACCTTTGGGATTCGACACACCCTACAGACAACGACGGTGAAATCCGCCAAACTATGAAAAGACGCCACAACCAGTTGAAGTTCAGAAATCAAAATAAATAGTTTTAGCCAATGAAAAGTTAGTGTCTTGATTGGCTCCTACGACCTGCTCTAGAATCGGTCAAAGACCACAAGTCATTTTGGAAATGGCCCCGCAACGTTCGTACTCTATTTGGACAAAGCGG
Organism: Phytophthora europaea; assembly: GCA_030463285.1. Lineage (NCBI taxonomy): Eukaryota > Oomycota > Peronosporomycetes > Peronosporales > Peronosporaceae > Phytophthora > Phytophthora europaea. The sequence goes on from JAHQIV010000403.1 coordinate 13,057, forward strand.
GAGGCTATCGCAACGGCTGAGGTCATAGGTAATTGCAAAGCGGCATCAGAGAAGCTGGGAGTTCCGCGCCGCACACTATGCGACTGGCTCGACAACAAGGAGTTTTCCGGAGCACAAACAAGCAAGACTCTAAAGGGGCAAGGCGCTAAATCAATCATGCCTTTTGCCCTCGACATGGTGACGTTCATGAAGGACGTCAGGCGGGATGAAGAGGTATGCTTTCAATCCAACGAATACGCAAAATATTTTGTGTTGCTAACTGATTTTAATGAGTATATAGTATTTGTGTACAGGTTTGATGATTAAGTACTTAAAAAAGGTGCAACCCCGCTGGCTGCGACTGTATCTAACGAACAAGAAGAGCCCGGAGAATGGGCATTCTGCCTTGATGAGGCTGCTTCAGCGCTTTGCAGCGCGGTAACTTACTATCTAAATATTTTCACATTATTATTGCTCACATATACATTTTTTAGTCATGATTTTACAGTACAAAAGCCCCAATACGCCAAAAAAAAACGAAGCGGACATGCGTGAAACTCACTGGCAATTTGCTGTGCAGTTTTGGGGTGAATATGGAGCGTTTCCGCCAAATGCATATACAACATCGACGAGTCAGCAGTGTATTGCGATATGCCACCTCACAAAATGTGGGCGTTGAAAGGACGGAAAGGTTCGGCGAAGGTCAAGCGCACACAAAACCATTCGGGCCGAATGACAGCGGTTATTACTGTCGGGCTGATGGTTAGTAATTTTTATTGTATTACTGCTTGCACATTTCTAACTACAATATACGTGTCAAATAAAAAAACTTCCGATTCTTCTTTTTTTACGTGCAATGCCAGGAGGACCTGTCGAAAAAAAGAGCTACCAACGTACCCAGAGGGGCATTTGTACACAGTTCAGGAGAATGGATGGAGGGATTCTACTGTGTGGTCATTCGACGTGCGTGAGCTGTTCCGGTACGAAGTGGACGCGCCGTCCGTTCTCCTGCTTGACAACTTCGACGCCCATGTGTCTGAGGAGGGCATCAATGTTGTTGCAGAGACAACATCTGCACGTGTATGCCAGCTACCCGCCAATAGTACCGCTGTCTGCCAGCCCTGGATGTTGGGGCGATGGCCCCCTTGAAAAAGAAGATTACTGCAAAGTGGCTGGCAGACATCAGTGTACCAGAAGAGCAGAGCAAGGCGACGGCGGTAGAGGACGAGAGCGCGTGCCACAAGTGCGGAGTTGTGTTGGGAGGAGTGCGTCTGCTACGGAGGCGCGTGTTTGTGCTAGAAGAATGCGCCTGAAATCTTGCGAGATCGACAAGGACCTGGATACTCAAAGCGACCCTTGCCCAAACTTAGCAGCAGTAGAGCAACAATCAGTTCGCAATCGACACGCGACCAATCAGGCGGCGGAGAAGCGCCTCGCGACCATTATACGAACCATTGAGGCGTGGGAAGAGCTGTCGGAAGATGTCATTGTGAAGAGCTTTCAGAAAGCTATCCCGACGTACCCAACTGTTGACGTGTAATATCGGTTGCAAATCGAATTGATTTTGAGCATTTCAAATAGTTTAATGTGTTGGCTTTGTGACTGACTCAGGGACGTTCTTAATGCAGTAGAATGGTAGAATTGTAGTACCGAGTGCTGCATTTTCTAGAAAGATTGCGTAATAGACATGCGCATAAAAGCTGTGATCGGTAGTACCGTACACTGCACGCCGGTGAACGAGGTGAACCATAGAATAGCGATGAACGAGCGTCAGACCGGAATTTGGTGTGAAGACCCGTGGGAAATAAGTGGCATGCACCTCAACTCCTTGATCACTCCTAATCACTCGAGCTCAGCTCTTACTGCTGCGTCAAGTGGCCAAGACACTCCGGCTTCTCGCTTCTCTAATGGAGACACTGCCAGTAGCGCGGACTCCTCCCTTCCCCTTGTCCAGTCTTCACCACCAGGCAGCGTAAGGCAAGCGGTCAGTTTAGTAGAGTTGGTCAGTTCAGTAGATCTAATATTGGTCAATCCAAACTTCGAGGACATGACGATTTGTTAAGAAAAGTACTGGATGCTGTCGGCTAGGCGCAATTGCTCCCCCGACCAATACTTTGTCCAAGATAAAAATCTACTAAACTGGCACGCTGCCAGATTCTGATGTCGGTGTTGTATCGAAGCTAACACCCTTCTGCTTGCAGTTCTGTGGCAGCAGAACATGTCTCTAAATCGTCAAGCCCTCCCTCTATCTTTTCTTGTGCATATATTAATAAACGGCCGTGTCTGAAGGCCCCTGCAACCGTTGAGAAAAGTGCTGCCGTATTTCTCTACTAAACTGGCAACTTGCCTTAGATGCGAGTGCCTTATATCTCAGCCAAAACCCGGATCCAAGCTTCGACGAAGCAGCGTCAAATTTGTTTCCGTTGGAGCAGGACGCCTCAGCGCCAGCTGATATTGAACGTGAGTACGAGCGCCAGCTTAGCTCAGTTGCGAACGCAGTTGTCGACGAGTCGGATTACCAGGACTGCTACGCAGACGACGACAATACGTCGAGGTCGCCAAGCAACGCTCCGGAAGGTGTCTCTGCTGGCCGCAATGACATCATGGAAGCTGGCTCCGCTGCTACAGATCTTACGTTAGAAACCTTTGCGTGCTCTAAAAAGCATGTTCTCTGCGACGGAAAGACTGTCAAGGTCATCACGATCAAAGGCATGTCAGTCAAGAATACTAAATACACTGAACTTCGTGCCTTCTGCGGTCTTGTTGGGGTCAAGGCCCACAAAAACAAGTCTAAGGCCGAGTTGTTGGAATTGATCGCGCAGCAAAAGAAGCATGACTAGCTGTACAGGCCCATACTTGACGCCAAAATGGCAGAGCGTCGGGACCCCTACAGGAAGCAAATTCAGTGTCCATTTCGGCTGCTGAATATTATCTTTTCTGATCATTTTGCTGATCGTTTTGCGTCTCTCGCTGATGAACGCTCTCTCGCTGATCTCGACGCTTCAATTTAGCGGAGACGCTGTTTTGGGAGGAGGTGTGTGGGATCTTACTAGATAGCACACCATCAGAAGTGGCTGACAACGTAATCGCCGCCCACCCCACTCTGGACCCTCAGCGCATTGACCCAGCTAAGATTGTCCCTCACTCACCGCGACAGCTACGAGCTATATGGGGATCTTCTCATGCGGCATACAGAAATGCGCATATCCTGTACACTGCATCCGGGACGAATAAAGACGACTTCTACAGCTTCTGTCATGGACATTAGTACGCGCTTTATGTGTACCTGCACCTTCAAAACCGACCTGGACTGACTGCAACCGTTAATCAAGAGCTTCCGGGGGACGTGTACTCCGAGAGTGAAAATGACCCTGTGCTTAAATCAGAAATGTCTACAAAAAGGAAAAATGATGTGGCAGAAGCGATTCGGAACTTTGGAAATCAGCCTTGGCGAGAAGCCTTAGCGCTGCGTAAGCAAGAGGCAGAGGAGCGCAAAATCCTCTTTCTCGAAATGGAAGAACCAAACAAAGTAAAATATCTTCAACAGCGCTCACACATCGAAACAAGACGTGCGGCACTCCAAGATTATGCTTTCTTAAGCGACCGACTGCGCTCTCTCTACAACCTGCAAGAATCCGCGACGAATCAACGGGTCCGTGGCGATATTGAGGAGGAGATTACTCTACTCAACGTCAAGAAACGAAAGTTAGCCGAAGCGTTGTAGCACGGAGTAAGTTATTCACTTAGTGCTGTTCGACGAACTAAATTCCGGTGTGGTCTACTAAGTGATGCACTTTCGACAAAACTAACGATCCGTTCGCGGAGGTTTGACACTCCCGGGATACTGTAAGACCCTTGTTCTAAAGGCTCGCTCGGTATAAAAGCAAGTCCATGTCTGCCTCCCAAGGCAGTTTGATCATCAATAATTTCTTCTCTCGCTTCCACTGCTACAAAGTCTTCACCTAAATCAGCACAAAAGTTGTAAGGCCGTGCCACAGCCACGAGGACTCGGCTGGTATTCTTGAGACTAAGTACCATCGGGGCTTTTAGACATCCATCTCATCTCCATTTGTTCGCTAGTCTTCCAAATGTCTGTTCAATCTATATCCGCAACTAGCTGATGTAAAAGTCTTAAGTGTCGTGTGCTGAATTAATTTTTTCGAGGTCCTCCAAAAGGCGTCAACATGTGCTCGGAAGATATATACGCCTCATCGCCGATTAGCACCGAGTTTATCGACGAAACCCGCCAACTTTGTCCTCTTGAATGTCCACAAATCACTTGAACCTCCCGAGACAGCGACAGCGAAGTAGATGAACCGACATGAGTTGTCGCAAGCAGCCTGTACATTCAATCTCATGTGATGATAATGGCCCGAAAAGTACGCCCTAACATTGCCTGCCTCTTTGCGCGAAGGGGTTACACTTTTGACCAGCATTCCATCGACACAGCCGACACAACCATCCAGGACACCTTCCGTACTGTCTCGCTTGAATTCGGCAGCGGCACCATCAATCTCGTAGGTAGTTGCAAGAAGCTTAAAGGCAAGGTCTGGGCACCGAAGTATGGCTGAAATTCCCTTGTGGAGGCACCGATAAAATGAAGGCACACTGATTTGAGCCACGTCCCGAACTCAAGGTAAGATCCACCGTGGTCACGGATAATGCGAAGATCCATATGTATAAGGAGCTCCAGGATATGATCAGCTCTATTGGTGCATTGCTCTTCTTTCTACCTCCTTATTCGCCAGATCTCAACCCAATTGACCTAGCCTTTTCGCTGTTGAAGCGATGGATCCAGCGCCACGGAGAAGCAGCTTTCCGTCAAGATCCTCTCGCCGTCCTCAAGGTCTCCATGTACTGGTGCACACGAAAGCAAGAATTGGTTGGAGAAAATGTATATCACCATTGTGGGTATGGTGGAAACGAGCTTTCGATTATGATCCCAAGTTAATGAACTGCACTTCCTGCTGCGTCGTTTCGGTTGTCTTGTTAGCGATGATCAATATCATCCATGTTGACCTCTCGGTCCGGAATGACGTTGTTTGATGGCGCTCGATATGGTGGGCGAAGTGAATACGACAAGCAGCCCTAGCGCCAATCTCAAGTCCGTCACGATCATTCTGAGAGGAATAGGAACCCCCTCGAAGATGACTGATGGTTTGATATTCACCATGGCTGGTCTGGTTTGTGTTCTGAGGATCCGTGAGCATTGCCTCTTCTTGCTGATTGATCCACTGGAGTTGCCGAAATGTACTGTCGTCGGGCGTCTGAATCGGAGCTTCTTCCGGCAATCTGGCTTGCTGGACACTCATGTAGCGTTGGGTAGCAGGTCCAGCTGTAATTGCATGCACACGCACAAATTCTGCGATTCGTGGGGCTTGCTCTTCAACGCGTGCTATCACGTCGCAGTGTAGTGGCACGTTGTGGACGAGGGACGTACACAAATACCTTCAGCCGGAAGTCTGCTTGGCTGTTCTTACGCAGGCGTGCTGTACGCCACAATGTCTCTAGCTGGACTTTGGAAGTCGCGTTCCTCTTCTTGAATGGCCGAAAAATCCCGTTGAGGAGCATTGTTGCTTGCCTTCAGATACAGATCAACATCAGGACGCCACATGTTTGGAAGTTGGCGAGCAAACATCTCCTCGACGGTTCCTCGCAAGCCACCGTATCCTGTTGCGACTTGAGCGAGGAAGGCGATGAGAGCAATCTTGTCCCTGCATGCAGTAAGCGGGTCTCCGGTCTTGACAGTAAGTCGCACATTCAGTTGGTCGAGGAGCGGTAGGGCGGGCACCTGCATTGCGCTTTCGGCGAGGAATTCTGAAATGCTAGCATCAAACAAACATCTGCATTGCATTAGATATGACTCCGAAACTCCGATGGTTTCCTTTGCCATGCAGCTAGCGGCGACACCAGATGCGGGCGGTATAGCACCTCACTCGCAATTTCAAAAGACCATCTGAGTGACATACAAATATAGTAGTAAGGGTAGAGAGCTATGGTACGTACCATTGCGCTGAGGCTGGGGTCCCGTATCCGTAGCATCACGCGCTCCACCAGGGCCATGAACGCAGCGTTCATTGAGAGCTTCATGTGAGATGCCTGCTTCACCAGGTGCTTCACCACCGGCTGGTCCTCCTCCTCCGAGTCCATGTCGCGCCACACCAGCTTTTTGGTCTTCATCGACACCTTCTCGAGCACGATCCCGCGCGAGTTGGACGCCACCATACCGCTCTCCTGTGCGATGTAGTGGCCACACATGGCGTTGTCGCCCGTGATGATGTCCGTGTGGGCATTGCTGACCACGAGCTTCGCGATTGTGCCCGCCTTGCCATCCTCGAGCGCGCCACAGAGCATGATCAGCCCCAGCATCAACAGACTCTCGTCCATCGCCTCGCAGGAGGCGGTGTGCGTCTCCTCCACCCGCTCGGATGACCCGTCAATCGATAGCTCAAGTTACTACGTACCCAGTACATAGCATCCCTCCTTGGCGAGGCGGTCGGCCATACTCTTGTAATCGCCCAACACGCTAAACAGTCAGCTAAGCTGCTGCAGGCACTCGTACGACCTCATGCAGAACATGCAGTACTTACCGCTGTTTCGCTTACGCACCACTGCGCTCATGGTCTATCGAAGTAGTAGTGCTTGACTGGGAGGGGGGGCAGTTGTGACGCCTCATCCAGGTCAGCGTTCTTTGCTGTGCAGCGCTTCGGGCCATCCACCTACGCAGGTAATTCCGGTGGCGGCGCGTCTTCCTGGCTGCAGCCTCTCCAGTGCACGGGTTCTTAGCCCAACTCTACACGATTTAGGAGGATAGCAAGATCAGATTAGAGTACCTCCGTTGGAGCCCCAAGTCCGATGAAGAGGGGTAAAACCGAGCGCAAAACGACAGAAAGACACAATACCAACTAGTAAAGCAGCCCCCGTTAAAACGGGTAGCTTGGGGGGGCAACCGCCAAATTCCGGTGGTTCCCACCGGTGTCAGGGACGCCCCCCCCCTTACAATCTTTTGAAACTGTTTCGTATGCTTTCGCGCAATTATTACTACGGTAGTAAGCAAAAAAAATATCCAAATAGCAGATTGGAAAATTGAACTCCTCGACCTCAAAACTGCAGCAGCAAAAGACGATCTGAAGCATCAGTAGCAGCAGCTACAGCCTTAGCAGAAGAAAAGGAAGGAGTCATACCAGGTAAGTAAGGACTGCTCTAGCTCGATACCTAGTCCAAGTGAACAGTATGATAATTGCGCTAACAGCTCTCACAGCAAAGCTAACCATAAAGCAGTACGAATCTCAGACTTTCCGAGGACCTTTTTACACGCACCGCAAGGACCCTAAAACATTTTATACGCCCCCAGCGGCATCAACTTTTGGATTCCGCGTCGGTGCGCGGTATCAGCCAGGGTTCCCACTTACCCGGGTTTTCCAAAAGAAGTGGGTGGGTTGACCTGTCATGACGGGTGGTTGGGAAATACGTTTTTGTAACCATATCCCCTATGTGCAAATAAAGAGCGATATGTGTTTACTTTATGCAAAATTCAAATTTTACAACAAGCTCCAGGGCTAACAACCATAAATCTATAATAAATTTTGCAGAATTATTATGTTGATTGGCTGCTCCTTACAAGGCGAACGGCAAGTGGGAAGAGCTGCTATACATACATATTATGTACAGCAGCTTTTCCCACTTGCCGTTCGCCTTGTAAGGAGCAGCCAACCAACATAATAATTGCTATATTATAGCTACCGATGCATTAAATTAATCCCCGCACAGACCACCATTTATGCGCCTTAGGCGAAGCGCTAGTTCCGACGTCTTGGCTGCTCCGTGCGTAACTTGCGTCGTTGCCCACGCGTTGGCTGGTACAACCAGACACAATCAATAGTTTCGCGCTCAAACTTGGCAACCGCTTGCCAGGGGATGTTAGCAACAGGTCCCCACGTGAGCTCACGGCAACATTCCCACTGGACTAGGTAGCACACAGTTTCGTTAATTCAGTGTTATGCTCATTGACGTTGTCATGGTGCGCAAGAAACAGAGTGGCAACGTAAAATTAGCGTAGATTAATTGATTATTGGTTGTTGAGATCTGTGGGTGGGTGGGTTTTATTTTAACCCACCCAATATCCATAACCTGGTAATTGGGGGTGGACGGGTGGGTAACCCCGGGGTAACCCAACCCACAATTACCCAACTTATCAGCAGTACCCGCTGCTAGCTGGAGCTGTGTACTCGTATACGCACCTGCCAACTTCTCGACGGAGGCTCGCGGTCGAGACGTGGGCAATGCATTCGGCTTCAATCGTCTAGGCGCCCTCATCGGTTCCTGGTTGTACCCTCGCATGTTCAACATTTGGGGAATGTCGGTGCCTGCGATGGCGTGGGTATTCGCCGTGCTGCTTGTGATGCTTGTGTTTTGCCTTCTGTTTGAGCACAACAGCGAGCAATCCAAGTATTGCGACGAGCTGATGGACCTCAAAATTGGAGACAAATTTGATGAAGAAAAACGACGGCGACTTATCGCTGGTTATACTGGGAATACCCGAAGGATGAGGGGGTGGACAGCCGCAACGGATTAATTCCCCGGTACTGCGTGCGTGAACGTAACCTCAGTCAACATTCATATCCCATTCACAATGTAGCAGCTACATATTTGCAGCTGCAGGCGTGCTGCCGGGAGTGGCCGCCTCAACGATCGCTGTCGCCTCGGTCTGCGTTTCAACGTGTGGAAGGACGCGCTGAGCGTCAAGGGGGCGCTCGCTCGGCCGACGGCACCGTCAAGATCGACGGCTTCTATCGCGAGGTCATCAGCAAGCGCACGTGCGGCGAGCACGTTCGGATTTAGCCGAGCGAGTTTTCTGAATCTGAATACTATAAGTCGATGTGCGCCACACCATGTCTCAAGGAGTCCGTGTCTAACTTTTCTCATGATTCGCATACATTCTCCAAGTCACTGGCCGACAGCCAGCCAAGATTCGCCATCCTATTCTATCTATTTCGATCTAGATCTCCATGAGCTGTCATCG
>JAHQIV010000404.1:3138-22054 GCA_030463285.1 Phytophthora europaea
ATCATGCGAGGGAAGAAGCGCAAGGAGCTTGGCCCTACTACGTCAGAATTCCAGGACAAACATGACGTGGGAGATCGACATGGACGCTCTAAATGATAAGACTATATCATAGTTTAACGAATGCATTTTTCCTATTATATATAATAATACTAATATATATAGTTTTGAGCTAACTGATCATTATTGTATAGTACATCCAACTGGCGTGTTAGTGGGGTACTCACGTCTGGCATCTCTATCCGCTCCAGGAGACGGAACATTATAATGCAGTATTTATCTTGTCGACAGCTCACCACAAATGAAATATTGAGTTAATTGCGAGCATTGCGAGGCGCAATTCGTCAACTGTGTAAGCATTCATGAGTGAGTGGTTGCAGCGAAGGAAAACGAATGCCTCGAGCGTAGCTCGATCCATACTGTTGCGGAGTTCGCTGAACATCCGCTTGGCGCGGGAGAATAGACGCTCACCGTCATTAGAGCTGAGAGAGACGTGTCCTATATCAAGGTAGGCAGTGTGCTCCGTTGTCTTGTGTAGCTTGAACGCGTGAGCGATGAAGGTCGTGTTTGTTTTATCACCTTGGTAACCGCTGCCGATTTTAGCCCACATGCCTTAGAGCTTGGCGTCCTCGGTGGGCTTATCGGGCTGCGGCTGAAGCTTCATGACGACCAGCGCTTCGCCCTTGTGCATCTTGTCGTCGTCGAACTTGCGCATACTGGTCAATAGCGGGTCCTTCTGCAGCCTCCCAAGCTTCTGCCTCTGGGCCACCTGCGCCGTCTTGTCGCCGCCGTTGCCGTCCACCTGGACTAGCTGCTCGGTCTGTCCGTTCTTGGGCTTGTGTGTCTGCGTCAGCTTGTGCTGCTGCAGCTTCTTGAAGAACAACGCCTTACCCTTGTGCACCAACGCTTGCCACGCTTGACCAACACTGACACCACGAACTCGTATGTACCAAGAATATGTTTGCTTTTGGAATGATGCCGACATTGTTTCTGCCATCAGTATGGATAGCGATGCCTGCCAGGATGCTATTGCAGACATCGACAGGTTTGTCGCGGACGACTTGGAGCTTTCAAATTCTTCACGATCCTGTGCAAACTCGCCCTGACCAGCTTCTAGAATGGTACAGCAGATTGCCATCTGACCACCCGTTTTCGCCACTGAAGTTGGACTAAACGACTAACAAATCACAGGTAGGGGTTGTTTTGGTTTTGAAAACAACCTGGCCTTCTATGATATTGCACTTTGTTGGTTTGTGTTTTCCAGGTTACCTAGGCTGTCTACGAAGGTGATGGACCCTCACTGGTCGTTACTCGAGTTAGGTATTTGTGTTGATGGCGCGGAGCCAATCTGTGTTATTTACACGGAGTTGTTCACGGGCCTGAATGTATTTTTAATATTACACGTCTTGCCGCGAGAGGGTTCCCCATGCACTATACCTTACATGACTGGCTCGTGTATAGCTATTCCTTCTAACTATTTTTTTAAAGGTACTATGCGTCGAAAGGTCAGTGAGGAATGCAAATTCTTTGAAGCGTTCAGGAGGGAAGATACATACCTATAATCCGACTTGGGTGTCCCATCAATACGCACATCTACAATTTGGTTTATCTTATCTACTATGTCCCTTAATTTCTCTTTGGTTTCACAGCACGTGCATACTCTAGGCGATTTCTACTGTTTTAATAGTATTTTTGGATAAACAAGTTAACGCGGCTTCGTGGTGGTCAACAACACATAAGAATCTTGCCCGATTGGCTCTTTCGAGAACAACAGTGAGGCGCACCGTTCGATGTCTACAGCAACCGTTCAAGTGCGCGGACGCAGACACCAGTCTGTGGATGCGCTGGGCGGGTCTCTTCGATTACAAAGAGATCAATGTGACAATGTTAGATATTTCTATTGCGTAAGAGTTGAAGAACGCACACGTTCGCAAGAACACCATCCAGTCGCCAGCGAAACCGTACCAGACATGGTAGAGCACTCTACACTCTTTAAACCGGCGTCGCGGTGCAGTACTCATAGTAGCGATTAATAAAGCATGAGCACTACTCGAGATAAAGATAAGCCGTGCCAGCGAATTTCGGATGATTCGTCGATTGTTAAAGAAGGTGGAGGTTTTTGACTCTGGGAAAGCTGTCTGAAGTCTCTTCTTTGCGGTGCTCAGCAACTCATTTTCCCAAGTGAAAGAGTCTGTATTCGCCCATGATGATTTCTCATGAGCTGACGAATCCACCTCGCAGATCTCGCCGTTCATCGTGGTACAAATGATGAACGTCATACTGCCTTTCCCGACATTTGGTCGACAACGAAGATACAGTGTGGATAGCCCTCATTTCGATGGGACGGTCTCTCTGGTATAGCATGGATCAGAGAGCCCGTTTGCATGTCAGGCAGAAAACCCAAACGTGAGGCTCTGGTTCAGGTGGCAGCACAGCAAGCGCGACATGACATCATTTAGTGGTTAGGATAAACTTGTGCTGTTCAAGGGGGTGCTGGATAATGCATCATCTGTGTTCTTGTCTTGTCAAAGTAATGTGCCAGCTCCAGCGAACCAACCAATTTCCAGATGTAGCGAGCAGACAAAAGAACGACTGATTTGGCCTTTTGATGGAAGACTGCAAAGCGCAACCCCCAGCGGCGGAAGCGCTGCTAATGGGGCAGCATCAATCGACGGAGCGCCGAGACCGGAGTCTGCAGCGCGTCAGGCAGCACCGGCACTAAAAAGACGAAGACGGGCAAGCGTTTTAACTGGCCCAACGACATGATCGCTGACCTGCTGCAGCTGTGTTTCGCGGACGGCGATTTGAATCACCGGCTCGAGGCTAGACGCAGATCGCCCATGCTTGGTAGTACTTCGCTAGCGTGCTGTCGCAGTCGCAGGGTTTTGGAGCAGGTTAGTGTTGCTCTATTGTTTGACTGAATTGTGAAGCGGTGGACGCGGCGAAGCTTTTCACGCAATCAAGGCTGCGAGCTACAATGGTACAACGCTTCACGGTGTGTCTTCTTCTTTCAGCCGCGTGGTACACCATCCGCGTCGAACTTCTCCAATGGCGAAGCGGTTGGTTGCCGGCTCCATGAGCGTGTGCGTGTCCTCCTTTTTCTCGTCATATTCGTTCAACTCCGTGTCCGAATAGGGAGCCTGACAAGCTCTCTTTGCTCGTAAGTGGCGTACAAGATCAAGGGCTACAACTCAGACACAGTTCTGACGTTTGTGGTGGCACTGGAGTCGGACACCAATTCCTTGCCATGCTGGTCAATGACGTGGACGACACGGGGCGTATCGATAAGTTCGTGGCGCACATCCTTCTTCTGTTGGTAATAACGCGACAATCATGGACAACATAGTCCCGGCGACAGTCCAGATGGAATTCGTGTTTTCGGTACAGTTTTGCGATACTTCTAGTTTTTTTTACCATTATCGTGTGAGATAATGCGGCGGTGCGTGTGTGTGAGTTGCAAGCCGATGCGAAATATGCAATTCCGACAAGATTTGGCTGAACCAGTGAAAATACTGGCGGATAACCTTGAGCGTCTTTGTGGAGACGCCATAGACCCCGGCCCGGATATACTGTGGAGAAAGTTAGATCGCCGTGCCGAGGGCATATTGCGTCTCAGCCACGAAAGCGTCCATCTCATCACTTTAATTTACGGCAACGCAAAATGCACAAAGGCGGAGCCACTTCGTTCATCTTGGTACAAGTCAAGAATCGATAGAAGAACACAAATTTCCTATAGCGACACTTGAAAAACTCAACCGAAGATAATGCGGCTGTATATGCCCTGTGTGAGGAGCCAGCTGACGACCGATCTGCGTCGATGTGGTGAGCAAGCTCAAGATGAAAATCCAGACGACGAACGCAATTTTACGTTACGACCATCGAGGGAATGTGCACACCAAGTAACCCTGATAAATGACCGTTTCTGTCGGCGGCACTGATCAAAACCCGCAGAGACAGAACACTAACTCAGCGCCATAAGATCCCAAGACGCGAATTCAGTGGGCCTCGACAATCGGGTTCACAATAAAATAGTAATAAACATCTGCTGTCAATACTCGCGAGGTCCGTGGCGATGGAAAGGCTTCAAAGACGCTGAGGCCTTTTAAAAGTAGTCCTTGGTTAAACGAAGCGTGGTTGATTGAGTCAACTATTTTACTCTTCAACGCGTCAAGGATGTAAAACGACGAAAGGCTAAGAGCACCAGGTCGTTGGTCCAATGTCCGGTGACCAGCAAACCCTCGAGCAACCGCTGGTGACCGCTGTGTTTACGGTGCTTAGAACGGCGTAGACGGGCGCCTCCACCGACAGGTTCGAGTTGGGTCCCTGGTTTGTTGAGATGGCCCGATGGCAAATTTGTAACGGGGTAAGAAGTACCGTCACTAGCGCACACTATAGATGCAAGAGGAAGCTCGCAATAGTAGAACCAAGGGTCAGGTTTGGGGCAAATTTAACTCTGTTTATTTATGGAACGGGAGCGGGGGCTCCCGTCCTCTTTGTGAACCACTTAAATCTAAGTCGATGCCTGATTGGTTGAAATGGTTCTGGCTCCCCACTTTCACCCAATCAAGTAATGGCAACAGTGCACCCGGCTAGCCGTGTGCCTATTCCTACTGTTGTGTAGGTAGCCATGTGACTTCTACCTACTTATGTAACTCTGTCTACCTACTTACGTAACCGTAACCAGCCCGTTACAAAATTAGGGAGAACTCAAGAAAGCATCTACTAAATCTCTTCTATCCGGCCACACGACCTCGCCGCGGCTGTAACGCCACTGTTGCGATGGGTCAGCGTTTCCAGAGCAAAGCTGCGGTTGCTAGCATAAGTCGCCCCCAACTTCGTCATCGTGTCATCACGCATCGAGGTACGAAGAAACGCTCTCATTTAAGTATGAGATTTGCAGTTGAGGATGTACCTGTTGGGCACGCTCATCAGCTCAAGTGCAATAATGCTGGACACACTACTTTGAGTGGTATGCTGAATGACAAGATCACAGAAGTTGTGTAGGATATAATATACATTAGGATACTAGGTGATGTTGTTGTACGATACTGCGTGCTAATACACAAACGGTTGGCACAGCTTGTGGTGGTACGAGGTCTATCACTTCGTGTTTTGCAGACTCGCCGAGAACTGCTTTCGAGACCCCCTCCACTAGCTGCTTCATGTCGTCTTTTCTGCCTCCGCACCCAACGTGGCTACATTCCTGCTACTTGTACCTTATCCCTTTCGCGATGAATGGGAGATGTAGTTAGTTTTATGAAAAAAATGCCGTGATGTTACGTATGAAAACAATAGCGTGGCTCTGTGTATAAAGTCGCTTAAAGATATCATTTTGCTTTCATTAACGTCGTTACATACGAGCACTTCGTTGAAGAACGGTTTAAGGAAGCAAAATGCCTCCTGTGATGGACAGCCTTCAAATCTTCTGATTGGGCCCTTAAAGTAAGCAAAATGCCTCCTTTAAAAATAATCACTTAGGTTTGTATACTATAGTTTAGTCCAGTGGCTCGCGAAAGGGTTAATGAGTGAGCAACTAGACGGAGACGAGGTGCTTATCACCTCTCATTACAGAGGATTTACCGTATAATATACTTTCACATCCTGATTTGACTAAATCGTGCTCCTTTTGACGTTTTAGATGGTGACGTTTTTTTAAGCGCTAATCCAAAATGTGGGCACGACCAGTCTCCTTGTTGATATAGGGTCAACCAAGTACGAGTCTGCATTCAACATGGATCAGATGTCAAATTATATTGACATAGACCCAAGGCGTACAATTGAATTTGTCGGAGCAAAGCATTTAGACGACATTCAAGCTAAACGTTTCTGTTCTTTATTAGTTTTTATATTTTTTTTCCTATACCACGCTTAATATGTGTTGGCAGATATTTGATCCTGCAGGAATGTCTGAAAACTCTTCTCGAGCTTCAGCCATCCTTTGTGCTGCGGTAACGTGCTTCCTTTATCATTTTTGCTGGGACACGAGATTCTGAAGTCTACCACGAGTTAATGTTTATCGCAATTGCCGCAAGGAGGCGATCTAACCGTTCAAAAACAGGTTTTTTGCGACGAAATGCGGATGCTGAGATGAACTGGAGAGGTATGGCTTTTCCCTTGTTTTGTTCCTGAGTATTTCACGTGTATATTCTATTCAGGTGTGAGATCAACGTGTTACTGCATCTGCTACTGGACTCGCTCCAAACCCACAGAAGGAGCTGCGTGCGCAATGCATCTCTGTCGAATTTATCCCTCCCCCCTCCGGAATAACAGGATTGGCACAACATATGGATGATTCATTCATAAATGAATTTAAAAATATGTGCAAAAACTACTCCGTTAACTACCACTCTGCCACCGACAGATCATCCCGCACTAGGCGCGCTCATCACGAAGATCGTTGTTAGAACATGATAAGCTGTGCGAACAAAGCTAATTGTGCGCGTTTTTATCAGTGCAGACGTGTGACTAGCGCTCCCGATCAACGGGATTGCACCAGCTTGACGCCCAATGCCATGGTTCACTGATCAGTTGCCACCTCCTTGTGACAGTAAGAACATGTGTCTGAGACGGTATATTGAATACAATTCAATATGACACTTAATGATTAACACATAAAATTTGATTCAATTGAAACAACACCAAGTATTCGGTGAACGCTTCCAACAACACCGCTCTCAGGCCCTATCTTGAGCTCAGTCACCTCAGAATCCTCTGGAAATGCAACTGTAAGTTACCCTGCCTCTGCTCTCTCAGCAAATGAGTACACAACACATAAGATATGGATAAGTTAGAATCATGACATCAGTTGGTAGTCATCTTGCTGAATTAATTGCAACAGCAACTGACCTCGTTTCTCTAGGGCGATGCTACGTTCCGACTTCAGAATGTTTCAGCTCATACTATACTGGCAAATGTAATAGCAGTCAATATGCAGTCAGCGATTCAAATGTTAGCCAGCGACTGCAAACAGTATGACCGCCTCTGAGTGTTTTAAGTGTTCTGAATTACACTATGAGCCACCCATAACGACTATGCAAAATTTGTAGACAGTGTGGCATCATGGGCTGGTTGGCCAGATTTCCATTGATTATCTAGCGGAAACATTTTGAATAAAATGACGATCATCGCCAATAAGACATAATTTTATTCAAGGCGGCTATGCATCATAAAATACGTACGCAAGTTAGTTATGCAGGGAATGTCGGTCAAGTTGCCGTTAATAAGGGAGACTCTTAACATGAGCAGCGATGCATAGATGGAGTTTCATCGTGGCTGCAAAGCAGACATACCGTAGTAGATGAATACACTGCTTACATCTTTAGTAGCAGTCTGCGACGTTGCTTCGTGAGCTTGATTACATTTCTGTTCATGACGAAACACAGCAAACTTAATCAGTTAAATAGGGACTCCATTTCACAAGAAACGGGGTTTCCTCAGCAATACATCCTGCTCGGCATACGTAGGTTCTATCTCGCGCAATAGGCTAGATACCGATTCTTCATCACGTTCCCATACGGCAACAAACTGCTCTTAGCAACTTCCACAGCTGCTCTCGTACAAGCGTTAGCCTCAGCAAGACCACCTCAATATGTCCGGTATAGGGAGATTTGTCTCGGACTAGCACAGATCGACACACGTACCAGCACAACATAATATTCGCAGCTTGTAGCGTTAATACCAGCACAACATACTATTCGCAGCTTGTAACGCGCTACAAGCTACTCACCCTGTTTCGTAGGTTATCGTTCAGCTGATCCGCCACGCCCTCGATCACTTGAGCTTGCCTTAAAACGTCACGCTGCGTGCGCTCAACATCAGTTTGACATGTCTTAGTTACCAACGGACCGCCAAATTAATGTGTGTTTGACCCCTCCGGATACTACTATCCCAGTACAAATTTTAGTCAATAAACATAAAAGAGCAACACATGGACTTAGGCGGCTAACCACTTTTCGTGCGTTGCAAATTTCCGACGCTTCATCGTGGCCAAGCGCCCTGCTGCCGACGTTTGTGTGACGTTAAAGATGTTTTGCGTTTACGCGGAGCGTCGCAGTGGGGGGAAGTTAGGGAGTTCTCTTAACGGAGCTCCCGGGCAGAAAAGTTCGTGTAGTGTACGTGCAAAATCGAAACAACAGTACAAGAGATAACATGGCAGAATAATGTAGGCATGTATAATATTTGTGAGATACAGATCTATTCATCTACACCTTTTGCCGCCCATTGTTGGATTAATCTGCAGCCAAAGTTGACATGCCCATTTATTGGGGACACCCAAGGAATCTAAACTTAGAAGTACCACTCTTTTATTTCAACCAAAGCTGGCTAATCCCCAATCATTGTGGTGCAAGTTGACGAGATTCTGACGTTCGGAGCCGTGCTGCGCAAACACATATACTTTCGCGCGCCCGCGAAATGAGAGGCACGAATGGAAGATCATGCAGTGCCTTCATTCTCCCTTATACCCTGAGCTCCGCAGATGTCCTCTCAAGCAACTTTTAAGCGCCACACGGCCGACGAACGCCGCCGCGTATTGGACGCCTTCCAGGCTGGCGGCGACTGGCGCACCGTTGCTCGTCACAACGGGTTTCCGCGCAGCACTGCGGAATACCTCGTGCAGAACGGCCGCGTCGACATCCTTCCCCGCGGTGGCGCGCGCGACGAAGGTCACCACCGATAATTAAGGCGGCTCTCAAGCTTTGACTGGACGAGTGCTGCTCGTACACCTTGAGCACTCTGCGGGCTATGGTCTACGAAGACTTTGGGGTGAGTCTCTCCGAGACTACAATCTCACGCCATTTGAAGGGCATGCTCTTCACAGTAAAACAGGTGGGATGTTTGTTTATTTTACAGTGACTGCTTTACATGTGACTTACCCATCTGAGGATCTATGAATGCACATGCATATGGATAGACTCGTGTCGAGCCGACTACCTGTAACAACGAGGTGAACAAAGAAAAACGGAAGGAGTTCGCCGAAGCTCTGGTCAAACATTAAGAGCAGGGTGATCGGGTGATGTACTTCGATGAGACGAACTCAATCTCTACACGAAGCGCACCCGTGGGCGCGCGAAGAAGGGCAAACGCCCATTGAAAAGTTGCCGCCTTCGAAAGGGGCAAACTTACAAATTCAGTGTGCGGTTTCATCCGCGGTCGGTGTGGTTGCATATCGCACCCACCGAGGCAGCATCACCATGCAAACCATCGCCGACTTCGTGGGGCTGCTCTACGACGCGATCAAGGAGCTGGACGTGTAGAACGAGGAGTACAGCGACAAGAAGATTGTCGTTGTTTTCGACAACGCCCCTGCGCACTCGCAAACGGAAACCCTCGTACCTGCCCACGACGATTTGGTCCTGTTGCGCCTGGGACCTTACAGCCCCATGTGTAACCCGATCGAGAACTGTTTCAGTTCTCTCAAGGCCCATATCAAGCAGTACCTGGCGCTGGCGAGGGACGAGATGCGAGAGCGGATGACGCAGCTCGGAGGCGGAACTCAGATCTCAAAAACTGAGGCGCGCATGTGTCTCCTGGAGCGTGCGGCTCACTCATCGATGCCCCGCATCACCCAGTGTATGGTGCAAAAGATGGAGCTACATGCTCCGAAGTTCGTCGATGCCGCGATCCGCATGGAGGACATGAAGCACGGAGCGTAAGTGGTGGACGTGCACATATCAATCGACTATGATTGGGGATTAGCCAACTTTGATTGAAATAAAAGAGTGGTACTTCTAAGTTTACATACCTTGGGTGTACCCAATAAATGGGCATGTCAACTTTGGCTGCAGATTAACCCAACAATGGGCGGCAAAAGGTGTAGTTCGCGTAAGCCTGTACACCACGCACCCTGTGGGTGCCGGGACTAAGTGGAGCTCAAATTTATAGCCCGTTGCTCCAGTAGCTCCTGGAAAGACAAACCATGCGTCACTGATAGATGTCCCCTGCTCAACAACTGTAATTCAGAGTACTACTCTGGTCCACCGAACTATGGCCAATTCATATTTACAACAATAACTTTTGTATTTATACTTCGTTTTCAGCAAAAAGACCACCAAACGAGAGCTTATCTTCACGGATACAAAACATACATTTTTGAACCAATCACCATCTGCTTTAGCCCAGCCCTCGGTAAGCTTCTCATACGACGCGCAAGTTGACCGTTTCCAACCGAGGTTTAATTGCTTGTTAAATTGATATCGGAACACTTAACGGAATTTTGGGTTTGGATTGGTCGATACGGCATTATGTGGACCATATAAAACCTCAATGTCGATAGTAAGGTGGGCCAGAGAAGTATCTATCATCACAATGTCCTACTTCGTAGAAGTAGAAGATGTGGTACTTCTGAAGTATCGCGTCCTACGCGCACTTTGGTGTTCGTATCTACTTTACCGTTAATCTACCTCGGAAGTGGAATATGACGTGAAGCGGTCATTACTTGCGTAGCTAACTGTGAAGAAATGTTGATGTAAGCCTGTAGTAAAAAGTCGAATGTCTGGTAGTTGCTATTTCTGCAAGTGAATCAACTTCTCTTCACCTTCTTCTTTCTCAAATTTAGTCCTACAACTTTTGCAACTACAACGGTGAGGAGCACTAAATCCTCAACAACAAAAACAAATGTTAATAGGCGAATCAGTAAAACACGATGCATAGCTAGCTAGCTAGCGTGCACATAGCGCTTACCTCTTTGTGTGCTTCACGCGGTAGTTGGTGCAACGCGGGCAAATGCCACTGCTTTCTCTGATTCGTCTGAATGAAGTTCAACCTATAAAAGGTAATATGACGTTTCGGGGGGGGGGCGGTGCTGAAAATATTTTGACAAATATATACATGAGGATGCTGCCATACTACTGTAGTATGTATTGTGCTTTGTAGATTTTTTGTCGCTCTATTTAAGGCCTTAGATCGATCTCGCGAAAAAATATCGAAGCTCACCTGTTCTAGCTCGCGGTACATATGAATCTTCGCATTGTCCATTACGACTATTCATCGTGGAAGTGGCCACGAATTCAATAGCGGTAAAAGTTTCTCGACAAATGCCCTAAGAAACGAATTCCGGAAATATGTTCCTTCAGTATAATCCCACGCAAAAAAACCATTGTGGTCCAATGCAGCTAGTATAGACAATCGCTTGCCTCTACTAAACGGCAAACGGACTACCGCTTCGTATTCCTTTTCGACCACGCATATCTACGATACGCATGACGTTCATCCTTCGACATTTCGTCCATAAAGAGCAATTGCTCAGGATAAGAATACATAGCTTCCAACTTTACCTTGTACACATGTACTTCGTGAGGCACTGACTCTCCCGCAGCTTTTCTTAATACCTTTCTTGTCGAATTCATATCAAAATGCAAGGTTCTCCAAAAAAATAGTACTGAGCGATACGTTCTTCACTTCTGGAAAAGTGGTCCGTATAAACTGTTGTAGTTCCTCTGAGTAAAATGAAGGATGGCCTTTTACGTACTTTCGAACGCGAGCCACTACGTCGCACGGCCATCGCGATGAGCGGCTCGCCTCCTTTCCATCTTCTACTACACCGCTGGTCAAAAACAGGTTATATAAACGCTGCAGTGTTCGTACGTTTGGCCCAAATATATCGCTAACGTACTGCATGCAAATACCATACACATGAATAAGAAAACGGCTCGCCACTTAAAGTCTTGAGAGAACAAGGTCGTTGGAAACTGACATGCACAACACACAACTAGCTCGATGATGATCTGCATCCACCAATTTATCTGTCCGAATGTTAGTGTTACGTATTTCGACATGCTTCGTGTATAATGGGTGCATGTTTGCCGGACAGACGGAGTGGTGGAGTTAATATAAATCGGCCAGAATTGCGTTCTCAAACCGGCAATTCCAGCGCAGTTACCATAAATCAGGATACAAACCCACGTTTGTGACCAGGGGTTGGTGGTACTGGCACGTTTTCTGTTACTGGCAGTCGTATGTCATGTCAGCATCCTATACTACTGTAGTACTTCGTAATTTAGTGTGAGACGTCTCAACTACTGTACTAGCAGTACTACAGTACTGTCAAATACTGGGTGTCATCCTTGAAAACTGCAGCCGACGTCTCCATATGGCGGGCCTTACCGCGGCTGTGCTTCAACACAACTTGCATTTCTGCTTGTTCGTTATCCGTTCTTTTTCGCCGAGAACTCATGACGAAGCCGCCGGTCGAGAAGACGCGCTCTTGAAACGCGTTTGAGGGCGCTCGTCCAAGCCTGTCACCCGTCATCGGGTACGTCTCCCGCTGAAAACGGACCAAAGGAAGTCGTTGCGAAACTACCACAATTTTATACAGAAACGGACGTCCCTACAGAGGGCGCCCCAGCTAGCTTTCACTTTAATATCACTTCAGATTTCTACTTCGAGAGCTCAAGTCAAACAGGGAACAAAGAATTCTTTAGCTCCTGAGAGCTATGGATTTCCAGCCGGGCGAAAGCGCAGTGGTGCCAAGGAAGGACTACGAGGACATGTCACTTCAAGGAGAAGACGACATTCTGGTGACGCAGGAGACGACGACAACTATGTCCGTCCAGCGCAACATCGGAGATCAAGATGCCAGGCGCCAGATTGATCAACTGGCGCAGACCTCAGCCGCCGCCCACCACTCCACAGTGGAGCAGATTAGCCAAGTGCGACGTCACCTGGACGTCATCGCTTCGAAGACGTCAGAATATCTTCAGAAGCAGCACGAGAGGCAGCTTGAACTGCAAGAGCAGCAAGAGCAAATACGACGACAAATGACCGAGCACAGAATGCATATCGAGGAGCATGTACGCCTTCTGATAGCTGCGTAAGCAGCGACGGAGGAACAAGGACAGCGGCTTGAAAGTCTGGCCGATGCAGTACGCCCGCATGTTGAAGCTCGGTGGGGGCTATTTGCCGGGAATCCAAGGTCTGGAAGCGTCGGTGAAGAAGTCCGTGGTCGAGCGGCAAGAGAGCCAACGGTGACGTTAGCAACGTGCCAGTTCCACCGTAGTATTACAGAAGTTCGAAGAAGGAAAAACGAGATTTCATGGACAGCTACATGGTCTACCGGAGACGGGTGGATGCCTTGAACCAGGGCACGCAGACGCAAGTGCTTGTTATGCCAATTGGTGTTTGTATTGAGCAGAGTACGTTGGTTCGCATCTGCCGTTTCGAGCTGTTCAAACAGGAGTCTGCTGTTAGTGAAGAAGATTGGAAGAGATAGTTTCTCGATGCCAGGACTCCCGACTTCACTGCATACAAACAGCTAGACGTGGCAATGCGAGGCTTATCGATTGACATGAAACTTCAAGATGCCGAGTCCCGGATGTCACGGCTGCTAGCAGATTTCTACAGCGCGGTCGACAGGGTCAACATGAAGAGTATTATCCATGAGGATTCGAAGCGCGTCGTCGGATATTTGGTCGAGGCGATGCGCCCTACCACGTTTCGTTCGGCGATCAAGGATAGTCTGGAACGGCCTGCAGGAAAGTCGCTGAAGAAGAATGTTTCTATGTTTCTCCGCTGGCTACGTCCGCAAATGGAATAATTCATGAGTACGAGACACATATCCTGGCAGCGCAACCTGCCAACAGCAATATCAGCCGGCTACAAGACGGGAAACAAAACCGCAGAGCTGGTGGCAACAAGCAGGATCAGCGTCCTGCAAACAATCAACAGAGTAGTCCCGCCCAGGGCCTCGGCAGTACACCAGTAGCTAAGACTGGTTCACGCCACAGTAGAGCGCCACGTTCGGGAGGCTCTCGCCCACCAAGATCCTGTTTCAAGTGCGGCGTCTTACGCATTCGGTGTTTCAATGTCCGCAGATCAAGGATTTTGCAGAAGCAAAAACACTCTACGAGGCGAAAACCTGCAAGAAGGCTCGCCCTGAAAGTTCCGTGAGTGCGATCAGATTGACAACGTCACCAACGCCTGCTACGGAGCGGACGTTGCCTTGTCGCGTCATGGATTGCATGGACACACTTATCAAGCCGGGCAGCGGTGAAGAAGTGATCCTTATTGCTCCTTGTCTTCTGGAGAAACTGCAGGAGCAACAGGTCTGGTTACCTCGGTGTGCGTTGCCTACCCCCCCCCCCCCCCCCCCCCTCGCATCATTCGCAGTGTTGGAGCACGCCCGATTACAATCACGGATAAGACGAACCTGTGCTTGCGGTTTGAGACTCCTGGTGGATCGCTAGTGTTGAGAAACGTCGTGTGCAGCCTGAGTATGACATGGGCGATATCGATGCATCTGGTGCCGGAGTTCTTGCGTTTTGTGTCGAAAAGATGGAATTGACCCCGGAAGAATTGGGCCTCACCGAAGCCGAGGATGATATGTGTTTTCCAAAGCCAGTTGTTGACCCAACAGCGGCCGACCAGGCCATGAATGCCCTTGATGTAGGTATTGCGAATGCTAAAGTACAAGGGGCGCCAACGGAATTTCTTGACGAGATTCGTAATTTATTGGCCGAGAAGATCGACGTGTTCCGAATGAGATCCACCTGTCGATATGCCGCCGATGCAAATCAAGCTGAAACCAGGTGCCACACCGGTACGCTCTCGAGCGCGACGATATTCCGCCGTGCATCGCAAATTCCTCGCCGAGCAAGTCAAAGTGTTGTTGGATGCAGGACTGTGCTATCGCAACAATGCCGGCGAGTGGTGCTCCCCTCCCATATTGTGCCTAAAGGCGACGGTCATCGCATGGCTGTCGATGTTCATGAACCGAACAAGCGGGTTATGCCAGTGGTTTGGCCAATGCCGATCTTGGAAGTGGAATTTGATCGTCTGCGAGGCATGAAGTTTTACTTCTCATTGGATTTTTCAAGGGGTTTTGGCTGTTTGCTGTAGCCTTCGATTGCCAAGAAATCTACTCTATCCTAACAGAGGATGGGGTTATCACTCCTACGCGTGTACTCACGGGTGGCACTAATAGTGTCGCTTATGTGCAGTCAACTGTTCAAGCCATGTTCGGTGACCTCTTCAACAATGGGCTCCTTATCTGGATTGATGACCTGCTTTGATACGCGGATTCAATGGAGGAGCTTTTTCGAATCCTCCGACGTGTGTTCACTATTTGTGAGGAGAAGGGGTTGAAGCTCAATCGACAAAAGTGCAAGTTTTTTCATGACCGAGCAATGTGGTGCGGTCGAGTCGTCTCTGCGGACGGAGTTCGCCACGACCCAGCACATATTGCGGCTTTGCCCCAGTTACCAGCTCCGTCAACAGGTCAGGAGTTGCAGCAATTTATTTGCGCCTTGAACTGGGTGAGATCGTCGCTACCAGTTTTCAACAAGCTTGTTCACCCTTTGTCGACTTTTATGGAAAAGGTGTACGAGCGTGCTGGAGGTCGAAAAAAGACACTAGTGCGACGAGTGGTGCTGAATGAAATCGGTTGGTCAGACACTGAACTGTCAGCCCTCCAACAGTGCAAGGATGATTTGGCACAGGCGCTCACTCTGGTGCACCCCGATCCGGAAAAGCGCTTGTGCGTTTTTGCGGACGCCAGTGACGAACATTAGGGATCGGTATCACAAGTTGTGATAAATAATCTGGTCGAGTTGCATTGTCTTTTTTACTAGCTTTATTTATATCGAGGTCCAGACTGTTCGCGCGTCGCTCACACAGTCCCAGCAAGGCGATGCCTGATATGTGGAAACTGCGATCACGTAATGGGGGAGAGGCGAATGCGATGTATTAGCAAAACATGTAAGCTGTACGGATCGTGCAAGTACTCGTGGAACGTGTGGGAGTGCGAGAACGCGTCTCTGTGGCGCATCTATCACAATGGAGTGGATCATGTTCGGGATAAAGAGATTGAATGTCAGGGCCGTCACAAAGCTCCCATTACAGCAGAGATGAGGAAGTTTATTTTGCATCAGGACGAGTGTGCGATCCCCCCACAATTGATTTTGAGCAACATGCGCCACCCTTCCGACATAATCGAACCAAAACGTGGTTACCCAACCCAGTCCCAAGTGACAAACTGCGCGAAGTACCTACGCAAGCTCCAAGGAACGTCCGAGAGCTAGCGCAGAAGCATCCATTTAACCCTACTGGTAATCACAATCAAGCATTTCTGTTTGGATTTCAAGACGACGACAACGGCAATGCCGATGTCGGCAGAGGGACTGATGCCGATTCTTTCGTAGTTGGCGTCACAAGTATTGCGTTGGTAATGACATCCATTGAATACGCGTCGAAGAGTCGCTTTACGCTTTTTCACGCTGACGCCACATTTAAGTTGAGCGATCTTGGATATCCGGTGATCACATGTGGATTTTCAGACGCGGCGAGGAAGTACCAACTCGGAGCAATATTTATCGTCAGCCGTCGAACAGCCAAAGAATATGCAATGTGTCTCGGCGCTTTTGTTCGTCTTATTAAACGCGTGTGTCCAGCAGCAAACCTCCATATAAACACAGTAATGGGGATCCAGAGGACGCTCAACTCAACGGTTTCCAGCCGATCGACGAATTTTCGACAGCTACATACTTGGTGTTTTTTTTTTTTCACCTTTTGTACAGCGTTTGGAGACGGACTCGTCACTTGGAGCCTGAGCATCGTCGCGAAGTGATGGATGGAATTGTTCGTATGCACTACACGGAGAACATGAGTGCTTACTACACCGAGAAAGATGTGGTGCTTTCTAAGTGGCAGTCCATTCCTCAGCTTAAATCCTTCATCACCTATTTCACTTCGCAGTGGTTGGATGGTAGGTATTGGCGCTGGTAGATATTTCACACGCCTACCGGTTTGCGACAACTAATAATCCCTGCGAGACATACAATGCCGTGATGAAGAAGTACACTGGGGGACGTCGGTATCACATGCAGCGTCTGATTAGTGTTACCCAAGTCATGGTTCACGATGCAGTTTTCGCTCACCCGACGACCGAGGCTCAGATTCAAGTCCCTAGTGCCGCTGCAGTTCGCGCGGCGTCCGCTATGATCGCCAATGGCCGCGTCGTCGCCTTCAGTACAGATAATTCGGCTTTGTGTAGAATGAAACAGCTATAGCGGGACGAAGTGTCCAGGGCTCAGGATCTTGAGGAGCTATGTCGGCAATTGATGGACCGTTCGACGCCAGGGTAGAAGTGTCGACGGAAGGGGAAGATCTATCCATTCTCCGATGTGATACTCCGTCCTGCGCTTTTAGTGCGAGAACAACGTTCCCGCGCCGCAAAGTTGTTCAAGAACGTGGTGTCGTGGTCATTGAAGTATGCCCACAGTGAGTCCATGCCAGAAGGTGGCTGGATCGTGGACGTGGATAAATGTGTTTGCGGGTGTAAGTACTATGCGAAGTTCCGAACGTGTTGTCACATACTCGTTGGGCGAAAAGCCAGCAAGTTGGGACGCCCAGGAGCTGACGACAAGTCCGAAAAACTGTTCAACCGACAGATTCGCAAGGTCAAGTCGACGGACTCAACGCTTTCATCTACGAAGCAACTTAGGGATGAACCCAGTGCTGAAGGCCCCACTGTACTCCCCTTAGAGCAAGCAAGTCAAGGAAGCCCGTTGCTTGCGTCTCGCGCACTGGATATGCAGTACATACTGTGTCCTGGCACATAGCGAGTGTGGAGATGACATTTACATTTCTAATTGCATTACACCAGAGTTGCTCCATCATTATTGTTGTTCACAATTCAGCTCAATCTGGTTGTCACCGCCATTTCGTTCTGCCACTGCCCTCTCAGTTTGTCACCGCCCTCTCAGTTTGTCACCGCCCTCTCAGTTTGTCTCCGCCATCTCAACCTGTCCCTGTCATCTCGTTTTGCCACCGGCATGTCGATCTGTCACCGGCATCTAAATCTGTCACCGTTTTCGTGTCGTCCCTAACTTCACTCTGCCACCGACCTCTCGGTCTATCAGTATCATTCCAAATACTAAACTTCCAAAACAGCGCTAATTTGAAGTTGCACTTTGTCATTTATTTCAGTTTATTGGGGTAGCTGTTGCTAAACTTTAACTGTCATTATGTTCGCTCGACTCCTCCTCGTCACTGCTATGCTCTTCATCCGCCTCCTCACTGTCAACTTCCTCACTACGTTCCTCTTCGCTCTCCTCTTCCGCTTCGCTTTCATCCTCGCCGTCATTGTTCTGCATAACCCTCGAGTCGAGCGCGAGAGTGCTGTGTGCCATGATGACGCCGAACGTGTTGGTTTAGTGAGTTCCGAAGCACATAACGTGCTGTGCAAAACCTACACGCGTAGTCACCTACACGGTATCCGCGAAGGTGGTCTCGAAGCTCCAGTCTAGAAAATGAGACGGCCAGACACCTTTCACAGCGAAAGGTACGGAAATGCACAGCCTCGGTCGCTGATCTATCCCATTCACCAGTACGTACCAATGCAGGCGAACATTCAGTATCTCAAACGCTGCACCAGCATGGGCCAAGTCGCCCCGAAAAAAAAGCATTTATCCACGCTGTAGAATCAATGTCTCCCGTGCCGAACGGTCCGCTTGACTACCAAAACAACCAGGATAGACGTGAAAGAAGGTGTCGTCCGTCAGTGCAATTATTATCGAGGCCTGAATGATGTCGCGGGTAAGCAATGCCTCCTCAGTCTCAAAATCTGTAAAATCGTGATGCACCGCTTGGTCTCCACCACTTGAGCGCATTCCAGCCCGTCTCACTAAGTGTCCATCCTGTGTAGATGGCAGCCAGCATTTCCGCAATCATCGCATGCATCTCACCGACAGCCTCACCGAGTGGATTGACGTTTGCTGGTCAACGAAATTGATCTCGTTGCCGGTTGTACACGTCGCGAAAAAAGGCACGTAGTCCAAGCCTTCTACTTCTCGCAGAGCTCGTTCGTTCAGCTCATCAGTAATGCGAATATCACCAACAGCGTAGCCCTCGTTCCAAAACGCAGCAAAATCAGGCCGTGGCAGCCTGTTCATTATCTTTACACACCCTAGCAGGCAGCAGGCAGGCG
>JAHQIV010000405.1:0-21979 GCA_030463285.1 Phytophthora europaea
GGCTGCGGCTCGTGATCGCGCTCAAGGACGCGCCGCGCAGCGTGGACCGGTGGCTGGAGCTGCTGCGCTGCCCATTGACTGGAAATCCCGGCAAATACAACAAGCTGAGGCTGCTGAGGCGCGCCGTGACGTGTGTGGACTCGGCGGTGGCGCGTCAGACGGCGGGCTATACGGAGATGTGCATCATGCTGGCCAAGCTGAGCGAGTGCGTGGCTCGCTATGGCTTTCATTTGGGTTGAGTATGGGGACTGATTGGACGGTGTTTTTGTTGTTGTTGTTGCAGTACGGAGGCGGACGTGAGGAATAACTTCCAGGAGATGAAGAGGCGGCGGGTGGGGGAGAAGCAGCGGCTGCTGTACGAGGAGGAGGCGGCGTTCGAGTACGCGGCGGGGAAGGGCGGGAATAAGGACGCGGCCGAGGAGATTCTGGAGCGAGGCGTGGACAACGACGCGCTGACCCCGACGCAGAAGGAAGAGCTGCTGAAGCGGGTGGTAGCAGGACGAGCAGGTTGGGTCGCGGCGTTCTCGGGCTCACCGCAAGAGCAAAAGGTCCTCGCGCTGCGGACGAAGATGCAGGCGTTTAGGAAAGCGCAGGACATCGGCAGGAGCGACGATGGACGTGGGATGCAGAAAAATGTCAAGGCGGTCACTCCTCGCGGGGTGAGCAGCCACGCAACGACCCCGCTCCACTTGTCGAAGACCCCAGCGGACAGGACACCAAGCAGTCAGACTCGAGGACGGGATGAGCTTGCGCTTGCGCCTGCGCCACAGCACACGCCGTCCAATCTGACTGATGCGTCTAATGCAACTCCTGTCAGTCATCCCCGCCCTGGAGTACGCTTCTCGACTGTGTCAAAAGTTCCGCGTACCGGGAACAAGTCACCAGTGCTCACAACGCCGTCGTTCCCGACACGATCGAGTCTCAAGTCGCAGTCTACGTCCAGAAAGACGCACCATCCACCATTACGATTTTCTACGCTTGGTACCGTATTCGCTCGCTGCTTTACGTTATCGGTGATTTTATTCCTTAACATGTCATTCATGTTACCGTAGGTGGGCCGCTTCGAGTGATCGCTGCAAACGGTTGCCAGAGTGACGACGACGACGACGACGACGACGACGCAATGATGGGGAGCCAAGCAACCCCGACCAAATCTAGCAAGGCGATGATGGCCCCTCCCAAGGTTTGTACTGAACTACTAGAGCTCGATGTGCCTTTAAGCTGCAACGCTGATCGACTTTGACGGATTTACTGTGGTTATCTAGGAGGTCACGCATGCCACGCATAAATCACCAGTGAACAAAACGGAAACGAAGACAAAGGCAAAAGTTGATGTGGGTGCTTATGCTCATATTTTGTCATGGAACCCAGACAAGAAGAAGAAAGACAAAGATCCACCAGAAAAGCAAGCTGAAGCCGAGATACCATCCACGACTCCGGTTACAGGAATATCACCTGTAAAGGAAGTCAAGTCCACCCCAGTGAAGAATGTTAAAGTGTCACCACCACTGGAGAGCACTGCTGTACCAGCAATGCACACGAACGTGGCTGTGTTTAAGAGCGAGTCGCCTGCTCCTGAACGCAATTATTCCCCTGAAATGCAAAGACCAACGGGAATGGTCTTCGGCCCACGAGTTCTGAAGAATAGCAGCACAGCGCGTGCGCTCAATAACTACCGTTCCCCGAAGCGCCAGCAGCTTGACCCAAGTCTTGCCGGTGACATGAGCTCGCCAAGCTCCGTTTCGTCTTCCTCGTCTCCGCCGGTAGCTGCGATGACCAGCTCCTCATCTCGAGATGCTTTGGAGTCTTTGACAAGCCGAGTTGTGGTACGTGCAACGGGTCATGCTCCTATCAGACACAAACTCATTTTGTGTGCACTACAGGTAAATGGACAGAAGTATATAAAGCTGGAGCAGATTGGAAGTGGCGGAAGTAGCAAAGTATATCGGATGCTGGGTCCGGATCTCAAGATTTACGCGTTGAAGAAAATCAAGTTAAAAACGCTGGATGCGCAGAATATTGCCCAGTACACAAATGAGATCAACCTGCTGAAAAAAATGCAAGGGAACCCCCACATCATCAAGCTTATCGCTGCTGAGCAGGATCTTAAGCAGCGGCAGATCAACGTGGTACGCTCTCTAATGTCATTTGTCGAAGTTGTAATGAGTTACTTAAACCATACTAATCGTGCATGTGGTGTTCCGCGCTTCGTATGATAGATAATGGAACACGGTGAGATCGACTTAAGCGAGCGACTACGCAATCTGAAAGGCGACATGGACGAGAATCTCTTGCGGTTCATCTGGACTCAAATGCTTCAAGCTGTAGACGCGATTCACAGCCAGAGGATTATTCATGGTGAGTGCTCAGCAGCAGCAAAAATTTGTCTTACCCCCCAGCGCTCGTGATATTCTTGATTTTGCTTACAAGTGTAAATCCTCCAGGTGATTTAAAGCCGGCAAACTTTTTGTTTGTGAATGGAGCGCTCAAACTGATCGACTTCGGAATTGCGAAGGCAATCTCGAACGACACTACAAATATTGAGCGCGACAGTCAGGTTGGTACTGTTAACTACATGTCCCCTGAGGCAATTCAAGGCAACACGATGCCCGATGGAAAGCGGGATCCTGAAGGGAAAATGAAGGTGCGCCGAAGTTACATCACTTTGAGAATCCTTGCCTACACTTACCCATATTTTGGTGTTTAGGTTGGACGCGCGAGTGATATTTGGTCGCTAGGCTGCATTTTGTACCAGATCGTGTACTCGAAGCCCCCTTTTGCCGATGCGCGCACCATCATTGACAAATTTCGCTGCATTATCGACCCCTCAGTACCGATCCTCTTCCCGACGCTGAACAACAAGGATCTAGAAGATGTCATACGCTCGTGCTTGCAGCGGGATCACCGCCGTCGACCACCGATCAACGGTGAAGGAGGTTTGCTCAACCACCCATTCTTGCGAAGATCCGGTTCGAACTCAGTAGTATCATCAACTACTGTGACGTTGGCGAACGCTCTCGCGCAGATCGGCGATCGGTTACGCTCCCAGGGTATAGCAACCAGTCTTCTGAACATGTTCATGTCAATTGGACAAGCTGCCTTGCGCGGCTCAAGCGATGATGCTTCTCAAACTCATCGTTACCTCTACAACACCCAAGAGCGGCGGACAGATATTTAATGCTCAACCAAGTGCTTGTTCTCGACTCAAGGTTCGTGACTCAGCAAAATTGGCAATGACTTTTGCGCAATGGCATCACTACGAGGGCGCAACAAGTGGAGTCTCCGTGACTGTACACTATGGATAAGCTGCGTTTCGAGAATTGACTTGGCAGGAGTAATTTCGTAATACAGATGCAATGAACGAGCTGGGTCGCGGGGCCGCAACGTCGTGAAGTCTGCATATCCAGCGGCTCGAAGTATCAGCCAAAAAGCGATCTTCCATTAGTCGACTCGGATCGTGTGGGTGCCGTGGCTGCTTCGATTTGTACGCGAGACCGGCGCTGCACCAACATGCTCGGTGCTCGCCAAAGTCGATTGCGCTCGATTCAGGATCTGGATCTGAATTTCAGATCATTTCGGGCCGATCGGATGGCTGGAAATCAAGTAGCGGATAACCATGGATCGCGATCAACACAACACCAAGTCGAACGAATGGACACGCGCGGATTTCTGAACTCCCGGGGCTCAGCTGTTGTCCTTGT
The DNA here is from genome assembly GCA_030463285.1 of Phytophthora europaea. Taxonomy (NCBI): domain Eukaryota; phylum Oomycota; class Peronosporomycetes; order Peronosporales; family Peronosporaceae; genus Phytophthora; species Phytophthora europaea. The sequence goes on from JAHQIV010000405.1 coordinate 3,702, forward strand.
GTTTAGTGCAAGGCTAGCATCTGGACAGCTATTCGCGATGAAGTCTCGCGTGACCAAGCTGTGCTACTGGTGGATCTGGTTCGCTGACCTCCTTTGCCATTCTGCAATTTCCAGAGGCTGTTCAAGAGAGAACGATGAACACAGTGTCGCGCCACCCGTCGGCCAGCAGGGTGCACGCACGCCAGCGAGGATGGATTCGCTAACAGCGGACAGCTCGTGATCGACATGACCGACAAGTCCGCGTACGCTGACTTCGCGAGTACGCCATACACACCCCACGTTCAGTGCAGAATCGATCCTGATCCGTCACTGCATGAAACCAACCGCAGTCAGCTTTGGGAGCATGGCCAAGACCTCAAGAGGCTACCGTTCGGGACGACAAGACCGCATCTTCGTGAGTGCATGGCCGAATTTCTTGGTGCGGTCATTGTCATTGGCTTCGGTTTGGCTGTGAACAGCCAGGTTGCCATCTCCGACGGCAAAGCGGGCGATGTCATGACTGTGAGTTTGGCCTGGGGCGTCGCTGTGCTCATGGGCGTTTACATCGCCGAGAATGTGAGCGGCTCACACATCATCTCGGTGATCACCTTCACGCACGCGGTATACGGACGGATGCCGCGGTGGAAAGTGCCAGGCTACATGTTGGCACAGACTTTCGGTGCGTTCGTTGCCGCAGCGCTAGTCTACGTGCTACACTACGAGAAAATCTCTACAGGTAACCTGAAGACCATGCACTTCCTGTTCGTCACGTACCCGCACGACGTTTCCAACTACACGGCGTTCTACACTGAAGTGCTGTTGTGTGCGTTCCTCATGTCGTGCGTCTACGCTATCACCGACCAGCGCAACCGTTGCCCAGGCCCCGTTGGGACCCCGTTCGCTTTAGCACTGCTCGTTATGGCCTTGGGTGCGGGTTTCAGCTTAAACACTGGCCTGGGTGCGAGCGTGAACCGCGATCTAGGTCCTCGGTGTTTCGTATACTTGGCCGGATACAAAGAGGCCTTCACGGAGTACTCGTACTACTTCTGGATCTCAATTGTTGGTCCATTTCTCGGCGGGGTTTTCGGCGCCGGTGCCTACATTCTTTTCGTCGAGATCCAGCATCCTGTCACCTCTGCGGAACCGAGTATTTCACACACCGTGTAAGCACGTGTAGTGCACTCCCGGCAGAAAAAAGAAAATAGGAACAACTTCGACCCCCGGAGAGGAGAAATACCCCGTACAATGATGCAGACTGCTAGAATCCTACGTATGTTGCACTCAATTTTGTTGAGACTTGCTAAGGCGAGTACTGCGTTTCTAGTCACCCACGAGATAATGCGTGCTGCACTCAAGGGAAATGCAGGACTTCTCTGCAAGAGCTCAGCAGACCCCGAGCGAGAATCCATGCCTACAAGAGAACGAGTTTGCTGTAGGCGTCGAGCAAGCAGATCCGTGTACGCTTGCTCACGAGTGGATGCGGTGCTTTCGATTCCACGTCTCAGGAGTGTCAGTGAAGGTCGTCTTGCTAACAAGCTGCGTGAACGCACCAAGTCACATTACCCTCAAATTATCCGGGCAAGTCTGGCTACCAGTCACAACCCCGTCTAGTGTGGACAGACAATCAGGTCAGACACGAAGCACCTCAGTGACATGCTTCAGCCAAACCAAGCATCAAACACGACTATCCAAAGTTATCATTTCTGAACTTGAATTGGGTTAGCTGACCCCATCGAGAGCTGGCCACTGGCGTACATGTATTAATGCCATATACCAGGTATGGGGGCAACCAAGCTATCTGTCGTGTTTCAGAAACGCGTAGAGCCCCCGCATCACGACTGCGCCAAATGGACCATGTTGCTGCCTCCGAAAGAACCTCGTCCCGCCGAGTTGCGTCTGTGGAGAGCCCCCCGGTAGCGTCGAGTAGTCCTGTGCTCAACTGAGACCATGATCCAGGAGTTCTCATTATTTCGTTTGCCTCGTGTGCATCAACACCCCACTCAAGTGATCATGAACTTCTCGTCCAAGTCCCCGACCTCAACTGCCTCGCAAGGCTTCACCAACAGCGGTCACGTGGCTGTGAGCGTCCCTGCCCCCAAATTCAAAACCATTCACTCGAGCATCGACTCGAGTTTTGTCAACAGCGGCCAGGCCATCCTCGAGGAATCCACTGGGTACACGGGCTTTGCCGCTACCCCGTACACGCCGCGCGTGATCGACCAGTGTGATCGACCACTGCATCACACCAACCGCAGCCAGTACGAAGTACGTCTCGACCACGAGTCTCAATGGTTCGTCACGACTAATCCGCACATCCGCGAATGCCTGACCGAGTTCCTCGGTACCTTCGTCATGATCTGCTTCGGCATGGGCGTCAACAACCAAGTCGTGCTCTCTGAGGAGAGCAACGGCACGTGGCTCAGCATCAACATGGCGTGGGGTATCGCTGTGCTCATGGGAGTCTACTGCTCCGAAGGTGTCAGCGGCGCGCACTTGAACTGCGCTGTCTCGTTCGCCCACGCTGTGTATGGCCGTCTGCCGTGGTGGAAGCTGCCGGGCTACTGCGTCTCTCAAGTGGTGGGTGCGTTCCTCGGCGCGGGTGCCATCTACCTGCTGGACTACCAGAAGCTCATGAAGGCCGACCCGAACAAAGAGACCACCCAGGCCAACTTCGCCACATACCCGAGCGAAGACATCAACAACCTCACGGCGTTTTACTCGGAAGCGCTGGCTACGTGCATGTTGCTGTTGTGCATTTACGCCATCACGGACCACCGCAACCGATCGCCAGGCACTGTCGGTACCCCCTTCGCCTTCGCTTTGATGATCATGGCTCTAGGCATGAGCTTCGGTATGAACACGGGGTACGCGATGAATCCTGCGCGTGATTTCGGCCCTCGTTTGTTCACGTACATGGTTGGCTACGGGTCGAAGGTGTGGACTGCGGACGGGTTCTACTTCTTGATCCCGATGTTCGGTCCCCTTATTGGCGGTGTCGTTGGCGCAGGTATGTACACATTCCTGGTACAAGTGCAGCATACCTCAAGCTCAGTATTGACTGTCTAGCCGTAATGGCAGCGGAAGCACCTCGAGCAGAGGAACCCACTCCACCCCCAGCACCATGGCTCCAACACAAAGAGATGGCGCTATCTAACGTCTGAGATTATACCAGGAAGCTAATAACGCATAGTTAAATAGACTACCTTTCACTCTTCACTCTCTCTGGTATAAGTGCAGCATCCTCGTGAACCCAGTCGTCTCTACTTTGGACAGGCAGATGCCATTGATCGCCATCCATGCCTGGGAATCGAGCTCCATAGACGCGAAATCTGAAGTTGGGGAGAAGATACGACGAGGTGTCAGTGAGACTCGCAGTCGCGATGACCACTTGGCTTCCGAATGAATCCTCGTCTGGATGTTGTAGGCTGGAGCGGCTCATGCGCTGCAAGAATGCCCCAGCGCTCTAAGACGCTCTAAATTTTGCTACTGAAGTACCGAATGCGCTTGACAGCTGAAATCGGCTGTGATCACCTCCCCAATGCGACCAAGCAGCAGCCCTCGTGCCAGACAGGCTGTTGAGCTCGACTATGCGGCGCCTGCCTCTCTCTGTCAATTCGGTGGTCGGCTGGTGCTGTCTGTGGCCAGCCGTAGACGAGTCGCAGCGCGCGGATTGGTCAACCACTTCAACATGCCGGTCGCGACGGCAAGGCTGGCGTTTCTCCGCGACGAAAGCAACAGGAGGCAACTCGAGAGCAAAAGATCCCGTTGCTGCTGCTCTGCAGCAATGCCATTGTGTGGCTTTCCCCGCGTAATGGGAGAGGCTGAGAGAGTCACCGCAAGCAGCCCGCCTACAACGGGCTGGCTGCGTTCAACTTCCGAATCGAGTACGCCTCGGATATCTTCATTATCTCTTTTACCGTCACCGTGACAGCAGCTCTTCCGCTCAAGCTCCAACTCCAAGAAAAATGCGATCGCATCTCAACCTCGAGCCCAACTTCATCAGCAGTGGCCAAGTCGCGCTCGAAGGTGGCGAGAAGTCAGCCTACTCGGCCTTCGCAAACACGCCGTACACACCTCACGCCCCGATTGATCGCTGTGAGCGCTCGCTGCACCACACCAACCGTAGCCAGTACGACCGTGACGAAGACCACCACAAGCAGTGGTCCGTCACGACTAATCCGCACATCCGCGAATGCCTGACCGAGTTCCTCGGTACCTTCGTCATGATCTGCTTCGGCATGGGCGTCAACAACCAAGTCGTGCTCTCTGAGGAGAGCAACGGCACGTGGCTCAGCATCAACATGGCGTGGGGTATCGCTGTGCTCATGGGAGTCTACTGCTCCGAAGGTGTCAGCGGCGCGCACTTGAACTGCGCTGTCTCGTTCGCCCACGCTGTGTATGGCCGTCTGCCGTGGTGGAAGCTGCCGGGCTACTGCGTCTCTCAAGTGGTGGGTGCGTTCCTCGGCGCGGGTGCCATCTACCTGCTGGACTACCAGAAGCTCATGAAGGCCGACCCGAACAAAGAGACCACCCAGGCCAACTTCGCCACATACCCGAGCGAAGACATCAACAACCTCACGGCGTTTTACTCGGAAGCGTTGGCTACGTGCATGTTGCTGTTGTGCATTTACGCCATCACGGACCACCGCAACCGATCGCCGGGCACTGTCGGTACCCCCTTCGCCTTCGCTTTGATGATCATGGCTCTAGGCATGAGCTTCGGTATGAACACGGGGTACGCGATGAATCCTGCGCGTGATTTCGGCCCTCGTTTGTTCACGTACATGGTTGGCTACGGGTCGAAGGTGTGGACTGCGGACGGGTTCTACTTCTTGATCCCGATGTTCGGTCCCCTTATTGGCGGTGTCGTTGGCGCAGGTATGTACACATTCCTGGTGCAGGTGCAGCACCCAACCGAACCTGAGGATCTGTAAGATCCGTAGGGGATATTACGAACAGACCCCCCCCCCGTTAAATGTTATGCAAATAAACTGTAAGTACTTTCAACGATGTATAATAGCATTCTTTGTAGACTGCCAAAAGATCTGCAGATACTCTGCTCCACTCTTTGGTGCAGTCACGCGAGTTGTCGTTGAGATGAACACTGTCAACGGCTACAACAATCTCTTCCTGTAGGGCCGGCTTCTGACAACACAAGGTGTTCGTAGAGTGAGCAGCGATGACCTTTACCGGCAATCGCACGCCGACAGGCTCGCGAGCGCTCAGGAGTTTCGGATGCGCATGTCATCACGCAAAAACACGCTAAAGTAAATTTTGCGGAACGTTATGCGGCCGTTGGTGCCGCTATTGACGGCGTTGGTTACGGTGGTTGCCCTGCTGGGCAAACAGCACTGGTGCCTGCCGTTAGTCTGCAGGGGGGACCATAGACACGAGCTCCGCGACGACAGGACCAAGCAGGGGCAAGAAACTTTTCATCAGAGAGGGTGTTGGCCCAGGAGCTCCGCTGTTCGGGACCAAGAGTCTGCCGTCGCTAAGCTCACTATTCAATTTGCCTTCTTCACACAAGCAGCAACACGAAGCAACCGCTGCACCAGCAGCAGCCCCCAAACCACCCAAGTCACTTCAGCATGGAGTCGAACTACACCACCACCACCCAGCCTGTTGTTGACATCGCCGACAAGTCCGGCACCTACGCTCCGTATGCCGATACGCCGTACTCACCGCGCCAAGTTGACCGTTGCGAGCGCTCGCTTCACCACACCAACCGCAGTCAGTACGACCGCGACGAGGACCACCACAAGCAATGGTTTGTCACGAGGAACCCGCACCTTCGTGAGTGCTACTCGGAGTTCCTCGGCACCTTCGTCATGATCGCTTTCGGTATGGGCGTCAACAACCAAGTCGTCCTCTCCGGAGACAAGGAGGGAACATGGCTCAGCATCAACATGGCGTGGGGTATCGCCGTGCTCATGGGCGTCTACTGCTCCGAGGGGGTGAGCGGAGCGCACATGAACCCGTCGGTGACTCTGGCCCACGCCGTGTACGGCCGACTCGCGTGGCGCAAGGTGCCGGGATACGTGCTCGCGCAGTTCCTCGGAGCCTTCGTGGGCGCCTTCGCGATCTATCTGCTCGACTACCAGCGCCTCTCGAAGGCGGACCCCAACAAGGAGACCATGTACCACAATTTCGCGACCCACCCGAACGCGGAGATCAACAACCTCACGGCCTTCTACACGGAGGCGCTGGCTACGGGCATGCTGTTGCTGTGCATTTACGCCATCACGGACCAGCGCAACCGCTCGCCGGGCACCGTCGGCACACCGTTCGCGTTTGCTCTGATGATCATGGCGCTGGGCATGAGCTTCGGCATGAACACGGGGTACGCGATGAACCCTGCGCGCGACTTCGCTCCTCGTTTGTTCACGTTCTTCGCGGGCTACGGCTCGAAGGTGTTCACGGAGAACGGTTGCTACTTCTTGATCCCGATGTTCGCTCCTCTGATCGGCGGCGTGCTGGGAGCGGGTGCCTACGAGATCCTCGTGCAGGTGCAGCACCCGCACGAACCATCGGAGTACTAACGACGGGGTGCGGAGGGAGAACGAGTCAACGAGAAAGAAACAGCATAGCCGACCGGTAGCTAGCTGAGTCCTGCAAATAGCTCGTACGCGTAGATTCATCCATGTCATGAACACGATCACAATTATTTTCCCAGTATTGCAACGCAAGCTTACAAGCTCTTCCACATTCCGGTAGTCGTTGCGATCACTGTTGCCATGCATTCGAGGTTGGGTATCACGTGGCCTGATCGTAAGCATGGTGTGTATAATAGACATCCAACCAATCACATCCCGCAAAACACGTGACTTCAACCAATCACACGACCCAAAACAATCCTGGCAATCAATGATGATGCGAAAAGTGGTTGATGCCGCTACGTTAGCACGTTAGCACTTCAACTACAGCTCCACCGACTCAACGAACGATTGTCACGTATCGACGTCCTCACTCTGCATTTCGCTCAATAGCCACAATGACAGCTCCGACCCAGCCATTCCAGGCGCGTAAGGTGCGCATCAGCACCATCGACGACGCGGAGCAGACCCCGTACGCGGACTACTCCTACGCGGCCGACACCCACATTCCCATCATCGAGAGCGACCTCCGTCCGTCCGTTCAGCCCGCCAACCGCCGGCTATTCGTCACACACAACGCTCATCTTCGTGAATGTCTGGCCGAGTTCTTGGCCACTGTGCTGGCCATCGCCTTCGGCCTGGGAGGCATCGCCCAGAACGCTCTCTGGAGCGGAGGCGGCGACACTATGACCGTCAGTCTTGGCTGGGGCGTGGCCGTGATGCTCGGCACGTTCGTGGCGGACAGCGTGAGCGGCGCGCAGATCATCTCGGTCATCACAGTCACCAACGCCGTGTACGGCCGCCTGCCGTGGTGGAAGGTGCCGGGCTACATGATCGCTCAGATGCTCGGCGCCTTTGTAGGCGCAGCGCTCATCTACGCGCTGAACGCCCAGAAGATCCGACGCGAGGACCCGAACCAGGAAACCATGTACAAACTCTTCATCACGTACGCGCGCGACGGCGTGTCCAACTACACGGCCTTCTACACAGAAGTGCTGGCTTGTGCGTGCATTATGCTGGCGTCGTACGCGATCAAGGACAGACGCAACAGCTGGCCCGGGAACAGAGGCACTCCGTTCGCGTTGGCGCTGCTGGTCACGGCCATCTCCTGTTCATTCAGCACGAACTCGGGACTGGGCATGAGCCCGAACCGAGACTTTGGACCCAGACTCTTCACGTACATCATCGGCTATCACATGGTCTTCACGGAGGACTCGTACTACTTCTGGATCCCGATCGTTGCGCCTCTCGTCGGAGGCGTCATCGGAGGAGGTCTCTACATCCTCTTTGTCGAGATGCAGCACCCAGAACTCCCGCAGAAACCCAATTCGGAACGAGAACGGGCAGTTGAAAGCGCGTAGAGACACTTAGAACGTAGTGATAATACCAGTCTTCCATCACATCCTACAGACATTGGGGTACTGTACTCTTGTGACGGTCACTGCTTGGGGTTTTGCGTGGATAGAGAGAGAGCAGCCTCGGGTGTTCGTAAGAAGCATTTGGTAGCCATCCGATGACTCTGCGTGTCAAGCACATGCTATTGCCATTTGCTTCTGGCAGCTTGTCACAAGGTTTGAGTGCTGAAATGTGGGACACCACTTCACTCTAAGAAGAGCTTCCACCAGCACAATAGCGACTTCAATTCAATTTGCCATTGGAGCCACAGAGCATGAGGTTCGGCTTGACATCTGCATGGCCGGCTCTTCCGTTAAATGATCTGCACCTTGCTAGGCTGTCCCTTTGCATTGACATTGACGTCCAACATTCGAGTGTTCATTCCCCCTTTCACCAGCTCTAAGAGACCCCTCAAAACTCTCGACTCACTGCTCCGACGATGGAGGAACTAAGCTTCGTAGACAGCGGCAAGTACGTCTGCGATCTCATTGAGAGGTCGGGGCACTACAGCAGTGGGAAGACGCCCAACTTGAACCGATACCCGTCAACTCCACACACACCAATGCACCGCCGAGCTGGAAACCACTCCGCGTACAATTTCGCCAGCACGCCGTACACGCCGCGACGTCTCCTACTCAGCACCTCCGTGCACTCGATGTTGCACCAGACAAACCGCAGTCAGATCTGGCTGGCCAACGAGAAGACCAAGAATCTGCCCATTGTTCTCAAGAGCGTGCATCTACGCGAGTGCTTGGCGGAGTTCCTGGGGACGCTGATGCTCTGCGTCTTCGGTCTCGGCGTGAACAACCAAGTCGCTCTGTCGCTCGAGACCAACGGAACGTGGCTCAGTATCAACATTTGCTGGGGCATCGCATTGCTGATGGGCGTCTACATCGCCGAAGGGGTCAGCGGTGCGCACCTCAACACGGCGGTGACGTTCACGCACGCGATGTATGGCCGCATCCCGTGGTGGAAGTTGCCTGGCTACGCGTTCTCGCAAACTCTTGGCGCATTCGTTGGCGCCGGATTGATCTACGTGTATCAGTACCAGAACATCATGGACGAGGACCCCGACAAGATGAAGATGCAGGCGAACTTCGCGACGTACCCGAACGAGAAGATTTCCAACCTTGCTGCGTTCTACAGCGAAGCGTTGGCGACGGGGTTGCTACTGTTGGCAATCTACGCCATTACGGACGAGCGCAACCGCGGAGCAGGAACCGTTGGGACTCCGTTTGCCTTCTCACTGCTCTTCATGGGACTCGGCATGGCGTTTGGTATGAATACCGGCTACGCGTTGAATCCAGCACGCGACTTTGGTCCCCGACTGCTGACGTACTTCGCTGGGTTCGGCTCGAAGGTGTTTAGCAGCAACAACTACTACTTCTGGATCCCGATCTTTGGACCAATGCTCGGAGGAGTCATTGGTGCTGGCCTGTACATCCTTCTCGTTCAGATCCAGCACGGCGTCGAGGAAGACGAAGAGAATGTAGATGTCTAGATCATTGATAGTCATACAAAATGCACGAACTATTTCCCCCTGAACTCTACGCCGCGTTTACTCTTTATAGTTGTTGAAAGCCGAACCTAGGAAGCTCGAGTATCACGACCTACAGTGCATGCATTTCGTAGGTTATAAGAATTTGGGACATTTGACTGGCACTGTCCCGAAAGAACACTGCTCCAACAGTACAGTTAAATGTCTCTTGCATCTCCGGAACAGGAGTCCGTATGGGGCTGACCAGCTCCACAGAGACACACCACGTGTTGAGGTGTCAACTAGCTGGCAAACCAAGTGGAAACATTGTTTCCTCCATGAAACAGGATGCTAAGGCCTTACACTAGAGCACCCAGCAGTTCATTATTTGTTTGACCACGAAAACGACCCCCCCTCCAGCATCCAACATGGAGGAAGCAAGCTTCGTGAATAGCGGGGATATCTTCTCCCTCACCGACAAGTCCGGCTACCAAGTTCACCGATACGCCAAGACTGGAGGAAACGTTGTGCCGCACCACCGGCGCATGCCTCGATCCTACCCGATGCTGCACGAAACCAACCGCAGTCGAATCTGGATCCCTCCGAGCAGCCGAGAGCACATTCCGTTCGTGACCAAGAGCGTGCACATGCGCGAGTGCCTCGCCGAGTTCCTCGGTACGCTCGTGTTTCTCTGCTTCGGCATCGGCGTGAACAACCAGGTCAACCTCTCGGACGATGCCAACGGAACTTGGCTGAGCGTCAATCTCTGCTGGGGGATCGGTGTGCTCATCGGCGTGTACGTCGCGGAGGGTGTCAGCGGGGCGCACTTGAACACCGCCGTCACGTTCACCCACGCGGTTTTCGGGCGTCTACCATGGTGGAAAGTCCCCGGGTACGCGTTTGCCCAGACGTCGGGGGCATTCTGCGCCTCTGCGTTGATCTACGTGCTGCACTACCAGCGCCTAATGGACGAAGACCCGGACACCAACACCACACAAGGCAACTTCGCAACGTTTCCGAGAGACAACATCTCCAACCTCACTGCGTTCTACAGCGAAACGCTGGGGACGGCACTGCTGCTCATGGCGATTTACGCTATCACGGACGAGCGCAACCGCGGCGCCGGTCCAGTCGGTACGCCATTCGCCTTCGCGATGCTGTTTATGGCACTCGGAATGGCGCTTGGTATGAACACCGGCTACGCGTTGAACCCCGCGCGCGACTTCGGCCCTCGTTTGTTCACGCTCCTCGCCGGATACGGACCGAAGGTGTTCAGCGACCATGCGCACTACTTCTGGGTCCCGATCCTCGGTCCTCTTATTGGTGGCGTCATGGGCGCTGGAGCGTACTTCTTTATCGTGCAACTGCAGCACGGCGACGACGATGAGAGCGAGAGCGACGTGCTTTAGTAGCGTTCGAGTTAAAGTCTAGTACAGATCTGTGAATACCACCACGAACGGTCTGATGGTGCTTAACTTAATGTACGGAGCTTGAGACGACGTTGGGCAGGGCAGAGCAGCTATGATGGCGCTGTGCCCAACTGAGACCGAGCTTGATCAGTAGGAGTAGAGATGCCTGGATTGGAGATACCGGGACACTGTGTAGAACCACTTCCGAAGTCTTGGCGGCACCACAAGAGCCACCTGCACGCGTTGTGCGACAATCGTGCCGTCCTCATCCACGACGTCGGCGATTCCGTATTGCAGCAGTCCCAGGTGAACGTCGAGCATTATTGTACTGGTGTTGGATGTTCACCAAGCTTCAGTCGAAGGGAGCTAAAGGAGCCACATATCAAAGAGCGGGGTATCAGCTATTGCCATTGCGTAGCAAGAATCATGTGGCCGTAAGTCTTGCCTGGGAGTCTGACGGTCGGAGAATGGCATGGCAGCGCTTTAGTATATCGCGCGCCTTTGACGCGATCGCAAGAAACGCGATGGAGGCTGCATAGACAATTAATGTGTGCGCACCACACCATGGATCATGAAACGACACAAGACTGACCGATGACCGAGGAGGTGTGCTACCAGCATCTCATTATCACCAGGCTTCCAAGGCAGCACACAGGCTGCGAAGCTGCTTGCTGAATGGTGCAAACTGCAGCACATCGTACATCGAGAATACTGCAAACCCGGCAGAAGCGCCCACGTACAGCTGACTCCTCGAAAGAGAGCTGCCGACGAAGCCATCGTCCACAGAGCTACTGGGTGGCGTTGCATGACCAACGTTGAGCAAGCGGTGTGGCCGCTATCCATGCGCGAAGACGGAGAGCCGGGTAGCGTACGAGTGGCCGACAACGCTAACCAAGTTGATACGCAGAGGCACTGCGTCTGCGTTGTCCTCGAAGGGCTTCGGACTAAGTTCGGCACCTTCTGAAGTATGAGTCGGTTGGCCCACCTTCACTGTTGAAGCTGCTGCAATTTTGCTGCTGTGGCCAGCCCGCGTGCGTCAGCGCGCCTTCATCCAGCTAACGCGAGCCGAAGCCTATTCATGCTTGGGTCCGCCTGCCGTACAGGCTGTTGGCAACAGTGTTGCCTTGCAGCCTATCAAGATCGTCGTGATGTGAACGCAAAGACAGCGCCACACAGTGGGACGGATAGAATCTATCCCTCTCGAATCCGATTCAGGTTGAAGCGATCCTGAAGTTTGAAGTGCTGAGCGGGGCGGCTTCAGAAACTCGAGGCTGAGGTCGCGCCTCGCAGACCCCAAGCACCAGCGGGAGAGCATCCAAGCGGATCGGTATATGCATGCCCAAGAAACTTACATCGCCCCCGCAGCCGCAGTGTGTTGCTCAGCCCGTTAATAGCGATTAATTCGCTCGCACGCCAGGCTTAATTTGCGTCATAACGCGAGCAGGACGAGGCGGAGGGAGCACCTTGCACTCTGTGTGTACGCTCCGGCTCACCGCACCTGAACCTTGAAGTTTTGGCCTGGAAGATGGATTTCACAAGAATACTGTACGCGGCCCTACGGGTCACTCGCTGGCGGATGTGGAATTTCGATGCTGCGCAATGTTGCTGCGCTTGAACTTGAGCCGCATCGCACTAACAAACTTTTGCGGGCGAAATCGCATGTGCTTACCGGCGTGTTGCGTCGGCGTCGCGCTGCTTCGCGGCGGTCGGCGTCAGGCACATCGGAGTCAGGTGCGTATGGGATTTGTGGAACTTCAGGAGTGGATCGGCCGCGGCCGGGCTGGCCTAATCGTTGCTCCAATACTGTACTCAGCCCTGACTCAGCAGCTCTTTGCAGTGCGAAGTTTGCACGCTGTTTACAAGTTTGAGACGTAGACTGTCGAGTCGCGATTCCTGTACGTTAGAGACCCTGGAGTCTCCAGGCTGGAGAGCCTCGAACTTGGAGTTTATATGAGCCATTCCTTCCCTTCATGCTACGCCGGCGATCGTCAATCGAGCTTGAAGGTCGCATTTCACATTTTCGGCGGTCTTACTTCGTTGACAATTAATAACCTCGAGTCACACGTATTTAAAATAACAACTCGCGGTGGAGGAGACTTTATTCCGCACCGCGAGAAGTAATGTAACTCCGCACTTTATTCACTGATGTACGTTGAATAGTCCCACGATGCTTAGACATTTTACGGTTTACGCTCCCTTGCCGCGTCGCTGCTCGACACGCAAGGAACTGACCTGTCAAGCGTAGTCAAGAGTGGTGTTGAACTTGTCAAAGCACTCCCACGCCAGGCCTCTGGCTCCCATCCAGGTATGTATTTGCCTTCTGCACCAACACCAGAGACTTGGTCTTGACGGCACTTTCTCGTATCGCTTAGGTCGCGTCCAGAGCTGCTCATTCTCCTTTTTGACACCTTGCGAGCACATCCGAGGCCACTCACGCCCCGACACCTCCACGATGCCTCCGTTCCCCTCCAATCAGACGTCGGACGTCCAAGTCCCGCAGCCGTTCGAGGACGTTGATGGCAAGCACGAGACCAGCTTCATTGACATGCCGCTGACTCCCAAGGCCGCCCCCGCCAAGCTGCAACGCCTGTCTCGCTTCGCCGTGCAGAGCGTGCACGTGCGCGAGTGCTTCGCCGAGTTCCTGGGCACCTTCGTCATGATCCTGTTCGGTATGGGCGTGAACAACCAAGTGACCAACTCGCAGGACGCCAACGGCACGTGGCTCAGCATCAACATGTGCTGGGGCATCGGCGTCTTGATCGGCGTGTACTGCACTGAGGGTATCAGCGGTGCACACTTGAATACAGCTGTGACTCTCGCTCACTGCGTGTACGGCCGCCTGCCGTGGTGGAAGGCGCCCGGCTACATGATCTCGCAGGTGCTCGGTGCTTTCGTCGGCGCCTTTGTCATCTACGTCATGCAGTACCAGAACTTGAACGTCATTGACCCGAACCGCGAGACGACGCAGAGCAGCTTCTCGACGTACCCGAGCGACAACATCTCCAACTACACGGCCTTCTACACCGAAGTAGTGGGCACGGCAATGCTATTGCTGGGCATCTATGCCATCACGGACCAGCGCAACCGGCCGGCCGGCCCCGTGGGCGCGCCCTTCGCCTTCTGCCTCTTGATCATGGCTCTGGGCATGTGCATCGGCATGAACACGGGCTACGCCATCAATCCGGCGCGCGACTTCGGCCCTCGCCTCTTCACGAGCATCGCCGGCTGGGGCTCCAAGGTCTTCACCCTGCGCGATCACTACTTCTGGATCCCCATCGTGGGCCCGTTGATCGGTGGCGTCATCGGCGCCGGATTGTACATTCTGCTCGTGGAGATCCACCACCCGCCGCAGACGCTTCCTTAAGGAACATCAGTGTTCGACGTTTACGGCCATGTAGGACCCAATGCTGTGGCGACCTCTATCATTCGTAGTTTTCATAAAATAACGATCTATATACTATGCGTTCACACACAAGGCGTCATCGCGTGAACTCGTCCGCTCCGATCTGCTTCGATCAATCTGCCAGCCTCTGCCATCACAGCGCTGGACGCAGCGTGGTGGACCCAGATGCGCGTGCTCAACGTTTTGCCAAAGCAAAAATAATAGGCCTGATCAACTAGAGTATTGTAGATCCTTTTGATTCCGAGAACTCGGAGCGTTCGTCCGTTGTTATGTCCAGATTCTAAGCATTCATGAATCATGACGTCAAGCTGCGTTGCGTTGAGAGGCTCGGTTCGAGAATGCGACGCCCACCACACTATCCACCGAGCGCGACAGCTCTTGGCATGGAAACGGGGCCTCACTTCAACCTGGTTCACACCTGTCCAAAGCGATGCGATGCGCGGCATCTTTGTGACCATCTCGGACCGTAGCAAAGGTCACCACGGTCCGAGATGTCTTGGCCACCTTTCCCTGAGCCGAGCAAACGCCGCTTATAGCTTGACCATGTTGTCGTCGAGAGGAGGCATGTGGATCCTGGAACGGATCTCGGCACGGTTCTTGATCACTTCGGCTTCAACGTTCATCCTGTGCTCAAACCTCCACGCACCAACATACCCGTAGGTTGGTTTAACGCTTGAAACGGGCGTCGTCGACACCCGTCGACACTGTCGACGATATCATTTTGCCATACGGCTTGGAGCAGCGACTTCAACGCAAACCCAGTACCAACATGGCAGACAGCTTTAACTGCATTGCCGCCACATTCTCGACAACTTCGATATGTGGAGGTGTGCTACCTACTTATATTCGTTCCAACCATGCACTGCAGAGGAAGCTAATCTCGCAGCGCCCTACTAAACGCAGGCCCTCCTATAGCGAGTCCAGCAGAGACGCGAACATTAATTTGGCGGCAGATTGAGACGTGGCGATGAGACAGGAGCACAAACAAAAGTGCAGGTTCACCGCTTCTTTGACCCCGTCACTGCGCTCCCTCCGCTTCAGGTCCAAGGCGTGAGGAATCAAGTCTGGCCGAGGGGAATGACCTATGCCTTTGTATGGGCTGACGATGATGGCCTCCCCCACCGAGAGCATCGTTGGCAGGCTCGAAGCGTTATGTGTCGGGTACGTGCCGTCAATCATAGTTATCCTAGTATTTTTCGCGTTAATCGCTGCATTTCTCGTTCCGATAATCATCTCGCTATGCCGAAAATCCCACAGTAGCCGGCCTCGCTTGCTTGGGCTCAGGCAGCCTATGCAGCAACCCACGTGAGAGATGCAGGCAGACTCGAAGCTGTGCATCGTGTGCGACGGCTTTTTTCCGCTTGGTTCTCAGTCTCATTCTCGATTGTACTTCCAAGTACACAAGCAACAACATCAACTCGGACTTGAATCTGTCGAACGGATTTCAGTCTACCAACATCTCCAACATGGTCAAGTACGCGACGGAGGACGTGACCCCAACGCCCAAGCAGGAGACCTTCGTGATCAACGGTGAACCTGACAAGGTCGAGAGCGTCTACGCCAACATGCCCACGACCCCCAAGGCGACGGACCTGGTGCCGATCATGGCTGAAAAGCGCACGGGAATGTACCGCTTCGCGGTTCAGAGTGTGCATCTGCGTGAGTGCTTCGCCGAATTCCTCGGCACGTACGTGATGCTGGTCTTCGGCATGGGCGTGAACAACCAAGTGACCAACTCGGAAAACGCCAACGGCACGTGGCTCAGCATCAACATTTGCTGGGGCATCGGTGTGATGATTGGCGTCTACTGCTCGGAGGGCATCAGCGGCGCCAACTTGAACACCGCTGTGACGTTGGCTCACTGTGTGTACGGCCGTCTGCCGTGGTGGAAGGCACCGGGCTACATGTTCTCGCAGTTCCTGGGCGCCTTCTGCGGTGCGTTCACGATCTGGGTGATGCAGTGGCAGAACTTGAACAAGATCGACCCCAACCGCGAAACCACGCAGAGCAGCTTCGCCACTTACCCCGCTGAGGGCATCTCCAACCTGACCGCCTTCTACACCGAGTTCATCGGCACGGCCATGCTGGTACTTGCCATCTACGCAATTACGGACCAGAAGAACCGCCCCGCCGGCAAGTACGGCAACGCCTTCGCCTTCGCTCTGATGATCATGGCTCTGGGTATGGCTTTCGGCATGAACACTGGTTACGCTGTGAACCCGGCGCGTGACTTCGGCCCTCGTCTCTTCACGCTGTGCGCTGGCTGGGGTACCAAGACGTTCACGTCGCACCACTACTACTTCTGGATCCCCATTGTGTCGGACCTTCTTGGTGGTGTCGCTGGTGCCGGTCTCTATCGTCTTCTTGTTGAGATCCACCACCCCCAGACGCCTCTGCTTTAAGCGGAAGGGGGAGCGTACTAGAACGCGATAGCAGCTTTAGAGAGTGTGTTTTAGCTGATGGTAGGCTATGTGGAGACTGCTAAACGGACCGAAAAATACAATATTTAACCAGAACGTGCGCGTTGCTTTTGTTTGTTTCGTGCTTCGACTTCATGTTCATCTATATTGCAGTATGGACCGAAATTTATTTTTTGCAGTTTTTTTTGCAGAATAAAGGTGATGAACAAGCGTACTGGGGATTAGTCATATCAAATATAATACGTTTTCAGTTTCAAGCAGGCTGACTGGTGACATCTTCAGTTCATATTCCTCTTAAAATAAAGGAAAATTCACTTAGCCAAACGCCATTGCAAGATGTGAAACTTTCTATAATAATTGTTTGCTAAGATACTGAGAATCGGTCTGGTACATGTATGGATCTGTTTGTTTTACCTTGATCGACAAAACTTTGAGTAGCATTCCGTACATACGGAAAAAGAAGAACACTAAAAGAAGAGTATCACATCCAAGTAGAACACATAACAAAAGACTTGAACAGCAGATGCGATAATTTATTCATTGACTTCTATAGTACACTCAATTCTAGGACCCTCGGAACAGTAGATTAGCATGAATATCGGCATCGTAGACTGTACTACCACCATGGAATAGATTTCATTTTTTCGTGTATATCTTTCGTGCTAGTGGCCACAGTCTGTATTTTTTTGCAGCACTGCTCACTGATGACCATGAACCTTGATCGGATTCACAAAACGCTGAGGCGCAATACGGTAATTTATTCGTTGACTTGGTCCGAACAACAGCACTGTTCTCACAAAGGCAAACGACCGAAATGCTGGCCAAACTACAAGGTGGCCGTCGAGTAGATGCCTCACTTTTGCGTCCACTGCAAAACTAACGCCGCAGAGCAAGAGTAGATCAAAATCAACGCCAATACTCAATGTCAAGGACACAGTAGGTCTAGTGAAGCAACAGACACGATAATTTATTCATTGACTTCTATAGTACACTCAATTCTAGGACCCTCGGAGGAGCGGCCATCCTCTCTACCCTTGCTACAGAAGAGGAGACTGCGGCTGCGGGTGGTGGATCTCCACCAACACGCGGTACAGACCCGCGCCGCACACGCCACCCAGAGAATCGGCCACGAGCGGGATCCAGAAGTAGTAGTTGCGCGTGGTGAAGACCTTGGATCCCCAGCCGGCAATGGCTGTGAAGATGCGAGGACCCAGGTCACGCGCCGGGTTGACGGCGTAGCCCGTGTTCATGCCGAAGGCCATGCCGAGCGCCATGATCATGAGGCAGAAGGCGAAGGGCGCGCCCACGGGACCCGCCGCGCGGTTGCGCTTGTCCGTGATGGCGTAGATGCTGAGCACGAGCATGGCCGTGCCCACGAACTCCGTGTAGAAGGCCGTGTAGTTGGAGATGTTGTCGCTCGGGTACGTCGAGAAGCTGCTCTGCGTCGTCTCGCGGTTCGGGTCGATGACGTTCAGGTTCTGGTACTGCATCACGTAGATGACAAATGCGCCGATGAAAGCACCGAGCACCTGCGAGATCATGTAGCCGGGTGCCTTCCACCACGGCAGGCGGCCGTACACGCAGTGCGCGAGCGTGACGGCC